>BLXL01003858.1:0-12123 GCA_023170135.1 Acarapis woodi | reverse complement strand
ACCACTTTCTCAATCAGCAAATCAAATTTGCAAACTAATTAATTCTGACAATTATGAATCAACTGATATGGTCAAAATCAATTTACAAACCTCAACTTTATCTAACGATCAATTAAAAACTTTAGGCGAGAACAATGCAAGCAAAAAAAATTTAAATTTGAAAAAAATAAACAGTTTCCAGTTAATTACCAATGATCTTAGCGACAATCTTTCTAATAATGAACTAATCAAGAATAAAGAAGACAATTTGAATTGTAACTATATAATGACGAGTAATAGTTTTTTCACAAATAATCCAATGCTAGCTGTTTTAGAGAACACATGTGATTCAAATTTGTTAACTGAGCTTAATAGTACAATCGAATGTGATACAAATTTTTATAAATTTTTTGAATCTAATTACTATTCACCATATGATTTGGCTAACATGAATACAACCCTTGCTCAACAACAAACAAATGATACATTTTCTAATGATTTTCAAACATCAATTCCTACGATATTATCCGCTACAGCTAATATAGATTCGCTAACAAACGAACAATTGCATACATCGCTGCAAGCTCATACTCCTCGAACTATTCAATTGGAACTAGTTGATGAGTGTCTCTTCAATAAACCATCAATTCAAAAAAATAATCAATAAATAGTCCTTAAATCGAATTATTTAAATTTCTTTTACCTTATTTTTTTTTAATATTTATAAATGAAGCATATGTTATCTTGCTCAATCAGTATAGTTTGCAATATTTTAATATAAAATTATTTTGATAAATTTATTTATTGCATATTTTATTTATACTTAAAAAAAAAGGATTTTTTAAAATTAAGAATTTTTTGTTAAATAGCTTACTAAATAAGAATACGAGTCGCACAAATTAACTCAATCGAAACAAATACAATAGCAAGTTGTAAAACTGAATTTATCCAAATAAAAAAAAAATTAAAAAGTAAAAAACTTTAGAATTTTTTTGTCATTTAGAAACGATATAAATTTTAGCAATAAAAAAATATAATGATATAAAAGAAATGTATAAAATATAATCAAATATAAATAATAAAATAAAACTAAACTAGTGGCTGTAAAAAGTAAAAATCGATTATATCAAATTGAATAAAAAACAGATGCCAAAATGATTATTTTTTTTTAATGACACCTGAAATTCAGAATTAAATAATTTAATTTTTGTTGTTTTCAATTTAACAGTGTAATAATTTTAGTGAATTCGTCTTGTCAATAATTTTACTTCATTCTAATTTTAATAAAATCGTTATTTATTTTTTTTCAACTCAATTCATCAATGTTTTTAGCGAATTTCTTTTTTTCTACAAAATTGAATAGATAAAAATTTTTTTTCGACGATTTATACTCTTGATCGATTTTCATCTTAAAATCGAAATAAGTCATCTCAATTTGTTTATATTTTACTTTTAACTGACAACTTCGTTTTCAAACATTATATTGTGATTTGTCTTATAGTTTCATGCTATTTGTCCTAAATCTAAAACAAATCTTTTAAAATGTATCAAGAACTATTTAAATTTGATCATCCGATTTGAAATTTGATGACTTTAACCTTTACTTCGAACTAATGGATTTTTGATTTCAATTAGTTTGTGTTTTGAAAGAAATGTAAATTTAAAAATACCGATTTGATTGATTCAAATACTGCCTTAGATACATGGGCAAGTAAAATTTGCCTTTCAAAAATTTATATAAAGCAATAAATTTTTTTTCACCAGAAAATTGCTTAACAACTAGATTGTAAAAATATTTTTATAATATTACATAATATCGATAATATAATGATAGATAATAGATAATTATTTTTATTTAATCATTAATTAAGATTCCATTCAATTGTAAGTACAATTATTACTTATTTATAAAAATCCAATTTTTATTGTAAAATAGATACTGAAATTTCAAAATTTTATTTAAAATATGTATTTTAAGGAAAAAACCACAGAAAAAAAACTTAGATTCGCCTATTTAAATATTACAAAGGAATTTGTAATTGATGAATTTACATGGTTTGTGCGAGAATGATCATCTGTTTTTTTTACAAAAAAGATGCTGATTCATCATCTTTAGTTTCAAAACATTTGTTTTAAGTTTTACAAGTCATTGTATGAAATCGAAAATTTTTTTACTAAACGACATTTGCCGTAACATTGTGTCAAAAAATTCTAAATTTTAATCAATGATATGTTTTGATTTAAAAAATAAGATAAAAAAAAATATGTTATCGAACAATTTTTCTAATCTATTTTATTTTTCTAAGGCAGAAATTACTTGATGATCTAATTAATTCAAGCAAAATGACTCTGTTTATTTTGATAAGAATTTTATGCAACGTAAGTATTTTTTCAGTAAATATTTCTTGAAAAATTCCCTTACTAATAATAAAGCTGAAAATATGGATTGATTATTGTTTATTCTAAAAGTCTCACAAATTATAATTAATATGAAGAATATTCTCTACCAGTTCTTTTTATATATCTTATTAATTTTTCTTTTTCTTATTCTCTTTATTTTTATATCGTTTTTTTTTACAGTTTTGTATTATTGTTTCGAAGCAAATAAAATCAAAATTTTTCATTTACATTTGAAATCAAATGTTAAAAAAGTCTGAACGAATTAATATTGACTCTGATTTTTGCACTTTTATTTTTGTGCTTATGATTACTGTTTTGAAAATTTTGAAAATTTGTTTCAATAAACTTGAACGTATAGGTGTTTTAAATTTTTTAACAATCAAATTACTTTACGCTTGTTTTTATTCTTTCTAAAAAATTTGAGAAATTAAAATTTATAAGAAAATTTTTATATTTGAAATTTTATGGACAAATGGCTAATAAAATATTTTTTTAAGATAAAAAAATTTACAAAAATATAAATATTTTTTAAAATTTCAAATTAAATGCAATAATGATTAAGATATGAGCTAGTTTAACCAATATTTACGAAATCGCATCGTTTAAAATTCAAATAAAATCATTCTAAATAGATTTTATTCGACAATTTATATTTATAATTCAAAAAAGAGGAACCATTATTGTCAATCTCATTTTTTAACATGCTCCCTTTAAACCGTTATAATAAATATAATAACAAAAGGCCTATTATAAGTATTTTAATATAAAAATTTTAGACTAAAATATTAAGAAAGACTTTGAAAATACTTGATTTCAACTGATCGCTATTGTAGTTGAATTTAGTTTGTAGGCCAAGTATCATTTTATATAAAAAAAAAACCGCTTTCTATGTTTTAATCAAAACTAAATTAAATTGCTTCTAAAAGCAAAATTTTCATTTTTGCTATTGATTCTTCATTTTTTTTTTTACTTAGCTATTTCATGTATCATTTAATATTATTCCGTTCTTTAAATCTCTAATGTTGAAAGGCTATTCGATTTTAAACTTTTTCGATATATTTGAATGGTTCTAAACTTTTTTGTTAGTCAAAAAAATATTTGGTATCTATTGATATATATATTACACAAATAGTAGCCAATTGAGAACAGAAAAAAATTTTCGATATTTAATAATTCTAGATTTTGCTATTTATTTCAAGTAGAATGTTTAACGAAATTTTTTTTAATGAAAAATTTAGAAATGAAAATATTTTTTGTAATTGATGTTCAAAGTTAAATGTGTGTCGTACTGTGGCAATTAAACTAAACAATAATTTATTATCTAGAATTTTTAAGTAGTCAAGATTTTGAATAAAATATTGGTAATTTTTTAAAAATCACAATTACTTTTATTTGAAATGATTATTATAAAACTGATCAAATTAATTTCTCAATGTAAATTGCGCTTAATAAACTAATTTTTTATAATAAATAATTAATTTTAAGGAATTTTTCAAAATAGCCGTTTGTTAATAAATGAAAAATAATTATTCAATGTACACCATCTAGTCTTTTTAAAAAATACTTGCTAGTTCTGACGATAATCGCCAGGTGTAATTATTTATAAAAACAAACGTCATAGGCAATCACGGCAATGATTTTTATTATATAAAATCAGTTTTGGAAATATTTAATGACAAAAGAAAAAAAAGATGGATATTTTGAATACGTGTTTGATTCAATTTATGTTTAGAATTATTTATTTTTACCTAAATTGATAAATTAATAATTAAATTTTATCAAATATTTAGCATGTTTGTAACAAAGTGATATTAATTCTAAATATTTTCAACAAATTTATTATTATTTATTATATTCAATTATTCAAACGAAGAATTAGTAAATATCCACGATTTGAAATAATTTTTAGTTTCGCTTATTGAATAAAGTTTGAATTTGGTTGCAGATCAATTCTCATTTATGTTAATTTGAAACTAATTTGAATCTTTATTTTATTTTAAACTGCATTCATATGTATCATAAAACTAGATTTAATCTTCAAAATTTTTTACAACTTATTGAAACTTTGATAATCACATTGTAATATAGTTTAGTGTCTTTATTTTCAAATGAATAAAAATATGAAATTCGTATTGGGTAGCATGAATGAAGAGCATTTTTCTTGTTATCATGTTTTAAATTGTGAATAAAATTTCCGTTAAGATTCGAATGATTTTCAAAAATTTGTTCTTTTTTATATAATTCGAAAAAATTCAATATCTTTTCTCAAAAATCTATTCTATTTCCTTGAATATTCTGTAGATAATTAAATCAATTAATTTTGTCAATTGCTAATTTTAGGCCTTAGTATTTTAAGTACAAAATATAATTAGCGAATATTTTTGTAAAATTTATATATCCATATGTACATTTTTTTTAATGAAAAAAATCAATTTAGGGCGTATTTTTCGGCCTTATTTTATTTTATTTATTTAAAATGATTTTTATACTTGAAATTATGTCTCATATTATCGAAAATTATTGTAATGAGTTTTATTTATATTCCATTCTTAGTTAACTCAGAGCATCTTCCATTCATTTTAAATTTGAAATTTTACTTTTTCTTATCACTTATGATTTTAATTCCAAAACCTGTAATTTTTATTTTAATCGTTTAAATGCATTCAATTTCCACAATTTTTCGATTTGGAAAAGTTTTTTTCAAGGTTCTAAGTCGTTGAAAGAAAAATTTATTAGTCCCTATTGACTTAATCAATTTTCAAAATATCTTGCAAATAATTTCAAAAACTTGATGTCGAAAATTTGTCTAAAATTTATTTTTAATTGAATTAATTAATTTTAATTCATAATAGATTTATACGATTGAATATGAATTTTGAAAATTTTGTTATAAATTCAGCTACGATTGTGACATTTATTTGTTTCTTTACTGGATTGTAAGTAATTCAAACATTTCGAATTAAAACTTTTGATAAATATTCATTTGTTAACTTTTATAATTAACTTAACGATCACTTGGCTTAAAAATTTTTTCTGCTTTTAATTCATCTTTAGATTTTGAAGCTAATTTCATGCCGCAATAAAAATTAATTTATTGATTATCTTTTTCTAGTGAAATATGCTACAAAATATGGAAAAAAAAATCTACAAAAGACTACAGTTCACTGCCATTTCAATTCGGATTTATAAAGTAATTTAGACCTCTTAAAATTATATTCTTAAAATTTAAATTTCAAGCTACTAATTTCAGAGAATAAAATTTTATTTTGATGGATTTTTGAGTGCTATAAATTTTGAATGGAATCACAAATTTAACGATCAAATTTTTACGATTCTTGAAATCGTGATTTATCTGGAAAACTTCAATCAATATTTAATAATTTTTTTTATATTTTGGACTATTGTTCAGCAATTTTTAATCAATTCTTTAGATCATTTTGTTTAATCACATTGTTAGCTTTTATATTCCCTAGAATAATTTTTAGAAAATATGTGTCCGATTTTTTTATTGATTTAAAATTAGCTTAATAGAAATTTGTTGACTAGATATATCTTTTAGAAATGATATCAATTGATTATTTATACATATGCTTTTCAGTTTTAAATAATTAACCTTTCTTTTTTTTTTTTAGCACCACATTGTGGTTGTGCTATGGAGTTCTCGCTAATAATGATTTAATAGTCAAAACAAATATCGTTGGATTCAGTATATTCCTGTTTTACAACTTATTCTATTATTACATGTGCAGTCATCGGCGTACGGTCACTAAAAATTATGTATCCATAATAATTTTATTGTACTTGCTTTGGAAAGTATCACATTATTTTGATGAGCCTATAAAAATAATTGGTCTATTAGCTTCATCGTTTAACATTGCTTTCTTTTCGAGTCCATTAATGCAAATTAATGTGGTTTTAAAGACAAAAAATGCCGGTAATTTTAATTTTAATGAATAAAATCTTTGAAAAAATAATTCATTTTATTACTTGTTCATTTTTTTTATAGAATCATTGCCATTTTTACTTATCTTTGTTTCATTTGTTTCATCCTGTCTGTGGCTTTATTATGGCATCATCATTGATGATTTATTCGTCAAGGTAAATTTCAATTCTAAATATATTTTCAATTCGAATACATTATACTATTCTTTTATACCTTCAATCAGATACCGAATTTTATAGCAATCTTTATTCTTGGCTTCCAATTGTTACTTTTTTTTATTTATCATAAAAGTTCTACAAATTATAAGGTATGTTGCCAGATAATTTTTTTTATTGCTGAAAATCAAAAATTTTTCTCTATTATATTATCTCTTTTTTTATACAAATATTTTTCTTATATCTTCTCAAAGGAATATAATAAAATTCGAGTCGATGGAATCTGATTATCGAATTTTTTTCCACGTATTTGTCAATAAATCTGTGATTAAATAATAAAATTGAACATATCAACATAAATATATTTTTATTTAAATCAATCAATTTTCAAATTCATTCCAATAAAAATTTTTGAAACTTAAAGTAAATTTGCTAATTATTGCACTTGTTTTTTTTTTATAATTTTACCTACTTCCATAAGTTATTAGTTACCGATGTAATTTTGTTATAAAATAGTTTTTTTGTCATTTTTTATCCATTTGTAGGTATAGAATCATGTTTTATTATATATGTGCTAATTTTAATTTTTTTTATTTTTTTGACAGAAACATGATTATTGATTAATACTAACAAAAAAATTGTTAGTAAAAAAACAATCCATAAATCAATTATTTTTTTAATAAATTTTTGAGAATTTTTTCGATAGGGAAATTTATTTTTACAAGAAAATCACTACATAATTTGAAAATTTGTTTTCTTACCATATTACATTATATGAATCTCATTGTAAAATTTTATAGTCGAATAAATTATAAATTTTATAATTAAAAATCGAAATAATTCTCAGATCACTGCTAAAGAATTTTATTTGTTGAAAAGTGTCTTAGCGACATCTGTTAATTCAACAAAGTTTTAAAGCCATAAACAATTTATTATAACTTCATTGATATTTCAATAGAAATTTTTTTCAAATATTGGATTTGAGAATAAGTTTAATTGAATTGTAATTTTTTTTAACTAAGCGAAATAAATATTCAATTTAATCATTCAAAGTATTTGTGCTGAATTTTTTTTTTTATTTTATTTAAAATTTAATAATAATATACTTTAATTTTGAAATGTAAGTAAATAATAATATAAAAATAGATCACTTAAAAAAATGATTTTCTCTTTAATCAGATCGCATACGATAGTTTTTTAATATTCTATCAGTTTTCAATTTTTTTCATTTAAAATGCTCAAATGTGAAATTAGAAATAACTTATATTTCTAAATTTAAGAAATAAAATAGTAATTTTAAGTCCGTTAGATAAAATTTGTAATTTTTGAAAAATAAATATATATCAATTTAAATTTATTAATCGATTTTAATCTAAATTTTAATTATTATCATCATTTAAAATTAAGTTTGTTTTTTATTCGGATATTTATAATTTAAAAATTGTAAATCACTTTGCTTAAGCTGTTTTCATCGATAAAATTGTTTTCATTTATTTTTTTTCTTGTGATCAAATGCTGATTTATTACAATCTAAGGATAAAATTTCGATCATTAATCAATACAGTAAATGATCTGTATCATAATTGAATTATTTTTTTTATTTGTCTTTAAATTACAAACTGTTTAAGAACTATGAATTCAATGAATGATTCACTTAAAAATATGAATATTAATGGTAACGAATTAAATGAAACGACGAAAATCAGCAATGAGAAGAATGTAATGGGGTTAGAAAATGAATGGATCAAATTGAATGTAGGTGGTTATTATTACAAAACAACCAAATCTACTCTTTGTAGGTTTCCAGACTCGTTTCTTGCTCGTCTATGTGAAAATGATAATTATCTAAAATCACGAATGGTAAGATTCGAGATTAAATAATTTTGAAAAATTTTCAATCATGATTTATTAAAAATAATTCATTTTTCTTGATTTCTTTTTTCGTAAAGGATGGCGATGGCGCAATATTGATTGATCGAGATGGAGAATATTTTTCTGTAGTTTTAAATTTTTTGAGACACGGTAACGTTGTTTTAAACAAAAATTTAGTCGAAGAGGGTATGATATTATCTTTTATTTTTTTTGTTTTTAAATTATCTATTTTTGATCATTTTTCCATAATAGGTGTGCAAATAGAAGCTGAATTTTATAATATTCCTAAATTGATCGAATTATGTGAAGAGCGAATTCAAGCAAGACAACAACAAGAGAAAAAAGCTAAACCTGTCTATAGATTTATACAATGTAGTGAAAGTGAAATAGTAAAATTCATCAGCAGTTTATCTGATGGTTGGAAATTTGAGCAACTAATTCATAATCCGAATCCAGTTGATAATATGAACTCAGAACCAGAATTTTTTTGCGTTGTATCGTGTGATTCTGCAAATTATTGTGGTACAATTAGTCGCAAAGCTAAGGTAAATTTTATCACTTAATTATTTAGCTGATTTATAGCCATTTAAGTTCTATTTATAAATTAAGTTTTTTCATTATTTTAGCCTAATCGTTTTTTTTTATACCGATTAGTTTTTATTTTTTTTTAAATTTATTTCAATTAATTTTTGCTTTATTTTTCTCATTTTTTCCTTTGCATGATAATTCAGAATGTTTTTGGTTGGAAAAATTGAAGTGATTTTTAAATTGGCCTATATTTAAAGTACTAAAATTATAACTTATTTTTTTTTGAATCCTAATGATTTTAATTTTATTCTTTTGTTTTTTTTAAGATTCGATTAATCAAATTTTCAATCTTTTCTTTATTTTGTTATTTTTTTGCTCAATTTTCTTACCTTGAAATAATTTTTACCTGTTAAATCATTTTTTTTAACAGAATTTATTTTTTTTACTGTATGATTGATAATTTTTAATAATTTTAATTTTTTTTAACTGAATTAATAACAAAACTTCATACGAGAAAAGCAAATTTAACAAAATGCTTACCATTTATGCCCCCAATGGATCCAGTTTTATGAGCGTGCAAAAACTATTAAAAAAAATTTTGTGTTAAGATTGATCACTGGCCATTAATTTGAATGTTTTCAATTATTTACGTTTCAACAGATTTTGAGATTTTTCGAATCAATCAACGAATTAATTGGCAATAAGAAATTTATCTAATTTAACAGTTATAATTCTGGATTTAGTTAAATATTTTTATTGGAAAGTTTATTTTATCGTATCAGTAATAGTTTATTTATGTCATTGATCCACATTATTCAAACGTCGATAAGTCAACTGTACTTGATTATTATGACAAATAATACATTAATTATTTTTATTGTAAATCTTGAAATTTAAAGTTGTTAAATGATGTTTTGAATAATTTTTTTAGTGATTTTTAATATTGAAAGCTATACCGAATAATATCAATTTAAATCCGAACAAAAATTTTTTAAGTGATAGCAGTTTGTTTTTTTTTAATTCAAAGATCTAATTAATATGTTTTTGTCAGCCAGTTTAGAAAAATTATTTCATTGAAGACTATTTTTTATTAAAAATGCCATTTTTACTACTTGTGAACATTTTAATTTTTTTATTCATTTTGTTATTGTATTCTTTTTTCTATATTTTTTTCTAATTAAATTAAACTGATCTTTCATGTTCTTAAAAATTTTGGTTATTTCTTTTTTTTTATTCAATTCGCCATTATTAAAAATCGAATCCGAACTGAGTTTCCTGACTTTATTTGTGTTTGACCAGATCGATTTAATCAATTCGAATATTTTGAAATTTTTTATTAAGTTGTAAAAAATTTTTTATGACTCAAATTTACAATCGAGCAAATGACTTTTTACTATTAATTGATTAAAAAAACATTCGTTTTATTAATTTAAATTTTGAAATTAAATTATCCTGAAAAATATTTGAAAATCTATCTAGAATTATGGAAACAAAGATTCTCATTGAGGTGTGCTAAAATGAAAGTGTACATAGGCTATCTTTAGTATATACATATATATACACATAAACTACATTCCACAGATTTTGATTTTAAAGTTTCAATTTTTAATTTTAAACTTATTAGCTTGAGGCTAATTTAGTTACCCATAATTGCTTCTATCTGTTTAAAAAAAAAACATTCATTATTATTTGAAAATAGTTACAAAAAATTTTTAACATTTATAAATGAATTTTACTTTTTTTTATATAAAATTTACATAATCAAGCAGTCAATCAAGCCATTAATAGAAAAAAAGAGCCTCTAAATAAAATAAAATTCTATTTTATTAATCACTTTTTTTCGTTTTTATTGGACTTATTCATATCTTTGAAAGTGTGAAATCCATACATTTATCATTTTTTGAAATATTTATTGTTGTCTATTTTTTTGTAAATTTGAAACTGCCTATATATTCAAAATATATTTTCATTCTTATTAAATCAAAAATTTAAAATCAATACTGCTAGACATTGATTAAAATTTTAAAATAATAATTGGTTATAAAATTATCTGATTAATTTAACATTCTACAAAAATCAGAATAAACATTTTGTCGAAAACTTGATTTAAAATATAAATCATTTAAGCATTGATAAATTCAATGTGACAAATTTTTAAAGCACAAAATTTGAACCTAATAATTTTTATAATTTGGGTAATGAATTAAATATGATTTTTTATATTTATGCCCTCTTTAAAACAAATTCGGATTCAATTAGCGAGTTTGTGTCTTATAAACACTGATCATTTATAATTAAAAATTATAGACCAATATACACCTTAAATTTGAATTATTTTAATAAAAAAATTATATACTTTTTTTAGACTTAATTATAATTTCGTCTCAAATTTCCAAGTGCATTTAATAGCAAGAATACACTTCAAAAAGTATCTTGTTTCGAATTTATATATTTGTTTTACTAAATTCAGCTTGTTCTAAAAAATTATTTTTTCGACAGTTTACGTTTTAATTTTTATTAATTTTTCTTTGAATTTTAAAAATTTAATCTATCTTTAAAAAAAAAATAAGTTTTTTTTTTTTGCTTAGTTTAGTAATATTTTTCAGTATCTTTAGGGTGGAATGCGAAAATTTTAATTTAAATTTTTTTGAAAATAAAAAAAATTTTTAAACTGATTTTTAGAGATTGAGCTTTTCGATATCCGTTTAATCTTACACAATTATATAATAATTAAATATCGAACAGCTCATTAAATAAGCTTTCAGAATGATATCCATTTTAGTAATTATATAATGCGTCTGGCCATTTTGAATTATTGATTTTTTATTTGAATTCATGAATACAATTCAAATTATTAATCATATTTTTAAATTATAAGTTTTTATTTTTCAATTTGAAAGTAGCATACAAAACACAAACTTGATGCATTTTCAAGTCGTTCACATAGTAAACACCCTCATTCAATTAAATTTCCAATTAACCGCATTCAAACACCCTGTATTATCTTTAAAAAAAAATTTGTATTAGAAATTATAAAATACAGCTATATAGAATTATTTTTCGACTCAATTTTAATTTTATCTTTACGTTTATTTTCTAATGATGATCAAGAAATTCCTAATAATTTTGAGTGATTGATAAACATTAATTCTTAACAATGAGATAATTATTTATAGAGCAGTTAACAATATTACATAGAATTATAATTCAAGACAGAAATAATTTATAACTGGGAAATTTTCAAAC
>BLXL01003853.1:0-23935 GCA_023170135.1 Acarapis woodi | reverse complement strand
AAAAAACTTCTATTACTTATCTTTTAGTTTTGAACGTCTTTAGTTAAGTGATGAGCTCCAGTGTCCTGAAAAACTAATTAATTGTGTGTAACAAATTAAAATATAATGTTTTTTTCAAGTCCCCACGATCTTGAAGCAAATGTTTTTATTGACAGACCTAAAATTTCAATCGAATAAACTAATTAACTTTCAAATTATGCTTTCACCATTTTCTTTAATTATTTTGAATATCAATAATGATAAAAAATTTAAAATCAACATCTTTAGTTTTTAGAAATTAACACTTAAACTGATAAAATTCAAAAATTTTTCAATATTTTTACGTGATTATTATTCATTTACTTGAATTGTTTCGATTTAAAAAAAAAATTCACAATCTATTTAATAATTCATTTAGGATTTCGAAAAATCTATTGTGATACTTATTATTGACTTATTTTGCAAAAAGTTTTATGTAAAAATTTTTTCAGCTTTAAAAGCAAAAAATGGATTTAAGAACAGCCTATAGATACAATGCTTCAATAATGGAATATTATTCATGTAATTTTCATATTCTTTTTCATATTTTAATTTTAAAAAATTTTCACATGTTATTTCTATTCCACTTGTATTTAGTAAACAAACATTTTATTTGAGTTATAGCATTTTTGCTTGATTGAAAGACATCTTTCATTGTTCATGTATTGTGGTCATTTTCCTATTATGTGTTTTGTTAAACTTTTTGAATCTTGACCAATGCCGCATGTTAATTTTTTTTTCAACACTTTTGTTTCAGATTGTTATCAATAGCATCTTTTTGTTTTGAATTATTTTTTGTTTTGACAATAAGTTACATTTTTATATTCATTATTGAATAATTACTAGAATATAATTTGAATGTTGTACTAATAAGATTTATTTATAATGTTTAGGTCATGGTGGTGTGAATCAGTTAGGCGGATCTTTTGTGAATGGCAGACCATTGCCAGAAAATGTACGTCATCAAATTGTTGAATTAGCCAAGAATGGTACACGCCCTTGTGATATATCACGTAAATTACGTGTCTCACATGGCTGTGTGAGCAAAATACTTGGAAGGTGAGTAAATATCATTAATTAAATAATCAATTTAAATTACACAATTAAATAAAAAAAAAAAATCTTTTCTTTGCATAATACAAAAGAAGTTTTTGCCAAGATTTCCATTAAAAAATTGTGAATGTAAAGTATTTAGATTTTAGAAATTAATTCAAAAATTTTATTTCATTAGATTTTAATTTATAATATTACGACACCTATTACTTTACTTTGGATCTAACTGATAATTATAAATTTGCTTGTCTAAAATCACAAGATTATGTAAATATTTTAATATGCTGTCTACAAACATAAAAATTTTGTCTTAATTTTTTATGAATTTTCTCAAAATACATTGCCCAAGTTCAAACAATCATTTGGAATAATCTTATCACAAACTGATGTAGTCATAGTCAATGCAGATGTCTTTAAAATATTTTATAAAAAAAAACGAAAGAAAGCTGTCTTAAAATTATTTTAATGAATAATTTATTAAGAAGTGCGTGCATAAAACGGAGCTAATAATACAGTGTTGATGATGCTCAGTTATTCATATTGCAGATGAAAGTTTTACTTTTTTATTTAACTTGTTTCATATTCCTCGATGCTAAATTTAGTTTGATGCATCAGTTGATTAATTGAATTTTTTTTTCTTTTTTTATGTTAGGACCGAAAATTTTTTTTTATGAAATATTTTGAATTTTGTTTCGTTTTTAAAAATATCACAAAATATTTAGGTACTTATTCCGGGATTAAGTAATTAATTCGAAACTTTTGATTTCAATTAATGACTAAGATCGCCAAAATCTTAAGCGATATGTATTATTTTACACACTAGTTTAATAAAAAGATAAAGAAAGTTTCTCACAAATTCAAGTCTAATGTATAAGCACCACTGTCGGTTTTTATGCAATAAAGAAATTTTTTAAATAATTTCATTCAAACAAATATTAAAAAATATATTTACTTATATGTGAATTTATCAACTCTTGATAGAGAATAATGAAAACCTTTGTTTTGAACTTTATTATTCAACAACTAATAGTTATTTAATTATTTTTTAAATTTGCGTCAAAGTGTATTCTTAAATTTTCAAATATTATTATATAAATGTTAGGTGCAAGCAATAGGGTCCACAGCTTTAGAAAATAAATAACTATAAATATATATAAAGTTTTTAATCAAATAAGCTATAATATAATTTTTCTCATTTACAATACGATTACCAGTTCTGACACTATTTTCATCATTTTTCTATTCTTGATTTTTATTTTGAGTGCAGTTCAATAGTGCTTAATAATTTCTATAAGGGAATTGAATATTCTCTCTTATATAAGAGTGTATGAAAAAACTATCAAAAAGTCTTTTGAAAATCATTTGATTTCGTTTGTCGGCATCGATTTTTATTTGAGCTTAATCATTTATAAAATTTATGTTAAACAAATATCATTGAAATTTTTTCATTATCAAAAATTATGAAAAAAAAATTTTCACTTATATATTATATATTCATTATATGAGTCTAAAAAATAAATTCAACAATTTAAATTGAGTAATCGAAATTGACTTTCATAACAGGTATCATGAGACGGGAAGTATTAAGCCTGGTGTGATTGGCGGTTCAAAGCCAAAAGTTGCTACACCAACTGTTGTCGAAGCAATCGCTAATTATAAAAGACAAAATCCAACCATGTTTGCTTGGGAAATAAGAGAACGTTTACTAAATGAAAATATTTGTGAGAGTGATAATATACCATCAGTAAGTTCGATAAACAGGTAAGATTTTATTAAACTTTGAATACTATTTATTGTGAATAATATAAAAAAAATACATAAAAATTTATAAAAGAAAAAATAAATCGAAAAAATTTTGGTCTTTATTTGCTAAATATTTTGTTCATTTTCAGAATTGTACGTAATAAAGCTGCCGAAAAGGCGAAACATCATATAAGTACTAATGGTAGCAATGGTCATGGATTAAATTTTAATACGAATAGTAACACAAGTAGCACAGGCACATTGTCACCTTTAGGTAACAAGCCACAGCTTATAAATACGACTTCGGTGATCGTGAGTGCATACTCAAGCAGCAATAATAACGGTGCCAGTCTTAATAATCAAAATAGTAATAATCATAACCAGCCTTCAATAAGCATAAATAATAATTCAATCCATGCGAATACCTATTCAATTAATGGCATACTGGGCATTGATGATAAACTCAAAGCACAACAATCGACTAATAAAATAAATCGATCTAAACGCAAAATCATCTACGATGGTAAGTACTCTTGTGTTTTGATTCTAAATTATTTTTAAAACAAAAATTTATTTTATGCTGTTCAAAACTAGATCCATTTAAAATAATAAGTTTTTTTTTGAAATGAATGTATTAATGAATTTTATAAATTTAGAAATTATTATCGCATGAAAAAAAATAATATTGGACTTTGAAATCCATCTTTTATTATGATGAAAGTTCATCGATTAACAAGAAATTAAAATTGCGTGTTATGAGTGAATCAGTGGCAAAAGAAGCTAAGGGCGCTCCCTTTGATTTGCTTTATATTAATTCAATTTTCACAAAAAAATTGACAAAAATAGTGTTAAAAAAATTTGACGTGCATTTTCGAACCTAAAAATTTTATTTCTTAGACATACTAAAAATTTTTACAAATTAATATACTATAAACTTATAAATTGAGTTACTAAATTGTATCAAAAACCAAATAACAAGTTTGATGCACGTCCGCTCATTGACCAATGCCGCCCAGACCGTCTTCTTTTAACGACTATCTAATTGCAAACCTACACGAACATTAAAAAAAACATGTAAATGTAATGCCCAGAATCACTCTGACGATGTGTAAAAATAATTTTCAATGTTTTTACAACATGGTTTATTGAAAAGTCACTTAGTCTAATATTATTAGTAATACAAAGAGGCGGAAAACCTGTACCATAATGAGCTTTGCAGAAAATTTTTTTTTTATTATTAATAAACACAATTTTTGACTTTTCTATGGTATCTTGGGTGTTTAGATGTTCAAAACATTAAAAAATATACAATGAGAGTAAAAGTTCATGAGATCTCGGACATTTTATAGAACAAAATTCATGATCTAGTTGTATTTCAAAATACATAATATACACTGTAGATTGGCAAATTATAAAAAACTTATGTTTAATATTCAAAATATGAGTAGCTGATTTTATGATTCTTTTATGAAAAATGAGTAGAAAAAATTTTTATTGAATTTTTTAGGCAGACCAATGTTTGATAGATTTTAATAAGTTTTTAAGTTATATTCTCGCAAATTCGTAAATATTTTTGACCTTTAATTTTTAATCATTTCCCAAAAAAAAACTATAAAAAATAAATAAGTTCCTAATAATTCATGTATTCTGAAACAGATTCAAATCGGGTTTCTAGTCCACTCGAAGATGGTCTTACAACGCATAAAAGAATCAAATTAAGCTCGAGTCCTTCGGTTAATAACTTAAGTGGTATGATAAATGGTATGATTAATAATTGCAATCAAGTGACATCAAATTCCACTAATAACATCTTAACACCTAACATCAATGTTACTAATAATTTGGCAACACATCAAGCAGCAAATGGCAGTTTAAGCAATGGTCTTACAAATGGACTAGTGAATGGAACTTACACTGATTACTATAGTATGTACAGTAATTATCCAACAATAATAGCTGCTGAAAATGATCCAACACATACACAACAATTGCATCATTCGACAAATCAAAATAATCAACAAGGAAATGCATATCATCTGGTGAACAATGCAACATCGAATTCGACAAATCAGCAGGTTACTACATCAACACAAAATGCAAATACAAGTGTACCAAGTACGAATTCAAGCACAAGCAATACACCGGTGACTGTAACATCATCAAACGATAACTATAAATTAAATGGTCAACTTAACTCACCAAACAGTAATTCAAACACAAATGGTAGTCTTTCTACAAGTGCTAATTCTAATACACCTCTTCATCAACAACACTATCAACACTATGAAAGTACAACTCTATACACCCCACCAACTTCGGCCACTTCAATAGGTAATCTTTAAAATCTTTGCAAACTTTATACGACCCTAGAATTTCTTTCCTTAATTTTTTAAACCTTTCAATATACTTTCTTTTTTTACAATCTTTTGGATACTTTTAGAGCACGTGTGCTTCATGATCCCCACTTCACAGTCCACTTAATTTCATAATAAAAAAATATATCGAAAATTATGAAATCATGTGTGGTGAATCAAATGCACAAATTTTTATAAAGTTAATCAAAAAGCAATTTTAACAGATGAATTCACGAAATTCTATTCTTAGAATAGATTTCTTTGAATTCGCTAAGAAATTACACATTGAGTCATTCAAATTAATCTTGAGGTCTAACTATTGATGATGTTTTTCTTTCTGTCTTATGCGACACGTGTTTGTCATTTCTTGAGGCACGCGTGTATAGGTCGCTTGTTAAAATTATAAGTATATTGGTGAAAAATAAATTCTTAGCATTTTTCAATGATAATTTAACATAGAATTTTCTTACTCTTTACACGCGTGTATATTTTTTATGATGTTTTTTCATTGTTTATTGCTGTCTTTTCTCGGCAAAAAATTTTCTTACTAATTTTAAATTACATTATTATGCTTTTCGGGTCTATCAATAATTATCATTCTCAAAAAATCTTCATTAAGTTTCCATTTATTTATTTATTTATTCTACTTCTCTATTCGTTTCTATAAACATAAAGTATCGATCTCTTACATTCAATTTATAAAAATTCAAGCATTTTAAATCCTTAGGAGAAAATATTAAATTTTTTTTTTTCTTCAAAAAATCATTTTCATAAATAATATAAATTTATAGAATTGAGTCCAGGTAAAAATACGATTATTGGTTGTACTCCATCTGATTTTACATTACTTCAGCCTGCTACTGCTGCCCAGCATGCGCACTATTATGCAAATGCAGGTAATCTAATTGCGCAAAGTGGACCAGCAACAAATACAACAAACTTATTATCAGTAGCAAATGCGAACAATGGATCATCCTCACTTTTAACGACTGCTGCAATAACAGCTTTGGTTGATGAGAATGGCACAATGACTAGTTCAACAACATTAACACCCACCTCTTCGCTTGATTATCAAGGTAACAAATATACGATTCTTATGCGTTGAAAACCAATGAGCAAAAATTCTCTATTATTTGAAAATCGCTTTCAATTTGTGAAAATGGCATTAAAAATCTAATGCATATTATTTCTTTCTATATCTTTAAATTTTTTTCTTTTTTGATTAATTTTCTTCTTTTTATATATGAAATAGTCTGAATTTAAATTCGAAAATCTATGAATTTTTTCTTTCGAAATGTTGCTCTCAATACCATCGTTAAATTTAGATGAACTTTACTTATAAAAAAGTATCATAAATTTATCACATTTTGTGTGCCATATGTAATAGTTGGCTAAGTTTTAATGAATAGGGTAATATACATGAATGCTTGAGATTGCGCATTCACAGGAAACCCATTTCCTCTTTCCGGAGCAGTCAGCCGGTGTTTTACGTGATTTATAATCGCTCGATTGTTCCCCAGCTGATTTTCGAAATTGAAAAAGTAATTTCAAACTCTCGCACTTTCAATTTTTCTGTACTTATTCTTAGTAAAGCTATATATGATATATATAAAAATATTATTTATAAACACAGCATGGAGCTATCCTTATATATATTAAGAATCAAATACATTCGATTGTATGCTTCTAATATACAGTGCACATCAAAAGCTTATAATAGAAATCTATTTGTACAATATTTTAACTACGCAAATTAACTATTTTCCGTTTCCTCTTCTCTGTCTTGGCTGCCTTTTGATGTTTTTAGTTTGTCGTTTTTTAAATTTTTTCTGAACCTATAAAACGGCACGCATTTTATCATCTCTCATTTTGTATAGAAAAATTTCATTGCACTGTTCTATTTATGAGAAAATGATTTTTTTCTTCTTATCGAAAATTCTTTGAATTAGCTATTTGTGATGTAAACATTATATATGAATTTTTAAAAGAAAAAATTTATCCTTACATTAATAGAACTAATGCTTTTCAATAATGTTAAGATTTAATATACTCAAGAAAAAAAAAAAAAAAAAAATTTCCTTATGAATACTATTTATTAAATAATCACAATATTTATAAATTTCAATGACTCAACTCGTACAAATAAAAATAAAAAATTATCTAATTAGTGTAAATCATTGTTTGTATTTTTCAAAATAAATTCAAGACATTAAATTTTCATTCCTCTCTACTAACTTTTCAGGTTCCAATAACGATTATTATCCAGCATATCATGCGGCGGCTTACGCATATCCAAATTATGGCTATTCTAATTCCTCTGGTCAACAGACACAACAAAACACTGTCAGTAATTCACCACAAACATTAATAAGTAAGTCTTCTTATTTAATATAATAATATTTATAGAAAAAATGAAGCCTTTTTATGGTCAATCTTTTTTTTATTTTTTATAAGCTATCGATTTGTCGCTAAAAATGTCTTAATTTATTTTAATTCAAAAACAAGTGTTTGAAAAATGGTTTCATTTGTGAAAATTTTTATAAAAATTTTCGGCATTATTTATTGAAAAAAGAATAAAAACCCGATCATTCACCATTACATTCATATAAAAAAATCATACAATATTTCGATATTCAAATTTTATTTTTTTACAAAATATATTAAATATATTTAGATCGTTTTTTTTTTTAGTTTGATAACATAATTATTTTATTTACATAATTTTCACAAAATATCTTCAAAATAATTTTTTTTTTAAACAAAAAATTTATTCCCGAGCATTTGGAAAAGAATTTATTTCTATGAACAAAAATATTTAGAAAAATAAAATAAATTAGAAATAAATTAATTACAAAAAAAAAAATTAAGAAAAAAGGCAATAATTTAAATTCAAAATCACTAAAAAGCTATAGAGATCTTAAAATGAATTGGCCAATAAAAATGAGCATTTTAACAAAAATTACTGATATCTGAAAAAAAATTTTTCGAAAATTTTTAAGCTTTTGAGATTTATCGAGCTATTAAAAAATTTATATAAGACTCAGAATCTAATCTATTCTTAAGTGATGTGAAGACTGTATGTTCTCTTTAAAAGACACTTTATCTCAACTTATATAGGATTTGATTTTTTTAACTAAAAGTTAATAAAGCAGTGAAAACAAGAATACGCCAACTTTCTTTGCAATTTTCAAATATCTAAATTATATTTGTATCAAAATTGCTTTAATCTGCCTTTTTAATTTCGTTTTTTTTTTTTTAAACGAATAAAAGAATGAAAAACAATAAAATTAGAAAAAAGTAAGAATTTTACTATCATTCTATTTCTTTTATCGTTTCATTCTTAAATTAAATAGTTTTTAATACTATTTTTCTTATTTTTTTTTAATGGAATTGTAGACATTGACTCTTTTAAGATTTCTCTATATTTTTTTTAGTTTGGAAATAATTTTCTTTTACTCAAAAACATCTTTAGAACAAGAGTTCTTTAAGAAAAAAAATAAAAGGCAATTACATTTTTTATTTTCACCTATAAATGCTATTCTTAAAAAAATGAAAATTCATTAAAATCATCATTCAAAAAAAAATTGTTTGCTTTACAAAATATATGTTTGAAAAAATTGTAATGTTGTGTTATTTTGAATTAACAATTCGTAATGTTAAAATTTTTTTAGCATTATCTTTTTTTGTTTCTAAAAGTTCAAAGGCCATTTTTTTTTCAATCCGAAAATCTATATATATTGATACTCTTTGATTCAATTTTTTTTCAATTTTGAAAATTCAAATTTTATATTTATTAAACGTTAAAATCTTTTCTAATTTCTTAGATCCTTATTACTATGGAGCGGTGTCAGCCCTATCAGGCATTCAAACATCTCAACAAACGCCACACAGAATAAGTTCGTCTAGCACAAATACGACAGTTTTATGATACTAAAAATCAGTGGATCATTATTGTAAATAGTCGAAATCTATGTAAGATACTGTGTATAGAGCACAAATTTTTTATTCATCATAATACAATCATCATTAGAAAAAAATCATCGATTTATCAGTATGAAAATAATTTTTTTTTGTCGAAATTATTATTTGAGTTAATAGCTTAATAAAAACGCTTAATGATTGAAGGCACATCAAGTTGCTTATTAATATTTTTTAATGAGCTAATAATCTTGTGATTTTTACCTATATCTTCTTTGTATAATCATTGACTATTTGTCTAAATAAGATAAATGAAAAATTGTTAGAATTAGAAGCAAATAACTTTTTAATGTTTTATAATTCACCAATCATTATGTACATAAACTGAAAAATCATTATTAGACAGATTTTTTTCGAATAAGACACCTTTTTCATTGTTTTTATTTTGAAAAAAAAATTGTTAAACGGCCACACATATTAGCGGGTGCGTAGCGGACACATTTTGTACAGATATTAGAACTCATATTTAGAACTAAAGTATTTTCTTTTTTCTTTTTGTTTCTCTCAACAAAGAGAAGCAAACCATCGAATTGCCAAACTTTCTCACGTATAAAGATTTAATTACTTAATTAATTAGATGTGCTTTGTTTTCAAGTAAATTAATTTAATTGAAATTTACGACCTTAGAGCGTTGTATGTACTAAACTAGTATCAGATTGCAGCCATAGTGCGAGAATAGTTCAAATGCTATTAAAATGCATTAACTTATTTTTGTTTCATATAAGTTCGAGACATACAATTGGTGACTGCATTGACTAAAATCTGTATAAACTACGTATTAAGTAAACTACTACATTCAGCGAAAAGGTAAATGAAGTCACATTTTCTTGTTCTATATTTTTACAACTTTTCTTTTTTATAATTCAAAATATTCCTATCGAAAAAAAATAATTAGACTGACCAATACACAGTATGTTGTCTTATCATATGATTAAATTCGAATAAGTGTTCTGTAAGTTGTGCATTATTCTAAAATACATATGATATGCGATGAAAGTGTACAAAACGGCTAGAATCCCAAAGAAAAAGTCATTACCTGCTTTATAGGGAATAGACTTATCAATATTATGAGCAAATTCATTTTCAGATTTTTACATATTTTTTCAAAAGAAAATTTTTTTGATTTTTTGCCCAAATTTTTTTTTCAGTGTTATAAAAATGATAATATAGTTAAATTTTAATTTTTGAGCATTAAATTGTATCAATTTCAAAGTTTCAAATTATAAAAATTATCAAAATTAATCTTTGAAATTCAACGTGATGAAAATTTCCATTCAGTAAAAGTCATTTAACACCCTCAATTATACAATCAACTTAAACAAAGCATTCATACTAAAAAATCATCTTTTACACTCATCAATCGTGCATTATTTTATTTTTTTTTAAAAATAATTATTAAAAATGATTATTTAAGTATCTGAAGTTTCCCCTCCTTTTTCGAAAAACCCTATTTGTTAATATCTTTAAAATTTACCATTTTAATCATCATCTCTCTTTGAGAAGCAGTTTTTCTCATAAATTAGAAAACGAAAATAGTTTTTTTTGTAAAATTTTATTTGTATAAAGAAACTTAAGTTTCTAGCAAAATGATGAAAATACGATCAATAAAAAATAATTTAAAAAAAAGCAAGTCTTTTTCTTTCCTTTTTTTCCTTAAAGGTTTTTCTCTGAAAAAAAATTTCCGTTTATAGATTATTTTAAATTTTTGTTTACTGAATTCGTATTATTTTATTTTTATCGACAATGGTAATTTATCATGGTTATAAAATTCAAATTAATATATTATTAAATTTATTGTATTTAGTTATTTAGACTAGATATTTTTTTAAAATATTTTACTAATTAAATAAATAGTTTTTATAAAGCACATTGAGTATTCTTGAATTAATCTGTCCACCTGCTTTACCAGATTTTTTTTAATCTTAGAAAAGTCAATTGAACGATGAGAGCTATCTTTTTCAATTTTATTTATTTATTTATTCAAAATAAAATTCATTTAAACATATATTCAAAATAAATAAAAACACATAGTATATAAATAGTGTTTGAGTTATAACTGAATTGTATTTTCTAATAATTGTAATTTAATAGTTTAAAATTCGTTTTTATCTGTAATTATTATTTTTTTCTTTTTTTGTTGTAATTAATAATATTCATGTATATTAATTATTATTAGCTGTAATCAATTGAAAAATTTATATTTTCTAAACATTAAGAGACAAGGTGAGAATTTTTTTTCCTCATTTTTTTATAATTATGTTTTAACGTTTTTTTTAATTTTTTTTATATTTTTGTATTATACATTTACAAATGCAAATTGATTCTCTTCGAATTTATTTTAAAATATTATTAATTAGCCACATTTTAGTTGTTGTCAAATAAAATATTCTCTTTGATTCACCGTACATAACATTTTTTTCTGAAATTCACTTCCCCTACCTTATTCTAGAGCAAATATATTTGCGAAATCATTTTGAAATGATCTATAAATTTTGTATAATTAATGGCTAAAATATTTTTTGAAGAAAATAATTATAAAGAAATCTTCATAGATCTGGGTTATTAATATCTAGCTTGCATATTGTCATCTCAATTTTCAATAATATTTGAAAAAATATTTGAAGACAATTTGTAAATTTATCCAATTTCAGGTCCTCATTCATCCTTTAACTTCTCATCTCTTTTTGTTTCAGACGACTGGCCATTGTCAAATGCGTGACCGATGCGGCCAAATGATCACACAACCGATCACTACAAAAGAAATATGAGCATTATTCTATGAGTATTAACATTATTTGAGTACTATGTGATTACCAGCCTACTACAAGTGTAGCACTCATTATTACTCAAATAACGATTTATGACTAAAACGAAGCTTCTTTTCAAACCAATAAAAGAGAAATGTTTGAGAGAGAATTTTTGTGCTTTATAAGTTTACATTATCTATCTGGCAATAATGAGTAATCTAAATAATAAATATGAGATGAGACAGGTAAATATATTAGAGATACAAGTAATCTAGTTGAATTGTTATGGATTATGAATTATATATTATTATAAATTTTCTCTTATAAGTTAGCCATTTGAAATATATATATTTAAGTGAAAAAAAATTCTCGTAAAATGGTCCTCAGTAACTTATTTCGTTTTTAGAGCCCATCATAAGTCATTTTCTGATAAGTTATTAGTGATAATCTTTACTATGAAATCTTATTTTCCACTCATAAACTAAATATATATAAATAATAAGATAATCTAAAAGAACACTATCCTCAGTCTAATTTATTACTGTATGAATTTTAAACAAATCACTTGTATGTTAAGTCACAAAATACAAAGAAACTTGCATAAAGAGAACATTCTGTTCATCGATCCGGTAAAGACATTCGACTTCCTCTTCTTTCAAAAAAAAAGCAACATATTGTCAATCTTTAGTGCTTAAATATTCTAATGAAAAAAGACAAATAAAATTCT
The DNA here is from genome assembly GCA_023170135.1 of Acarapis woodi. Classification (NCBI taxonomy): domain Eukaryota; kingdom Metazoa; phylum Arthropoda; class Arachnida; order Trombidiformes; family Tarsonemidae; genus Acarapis; species Acarapis woodi. The sequence goes on along the minus strand of BLXL01003853.1, from coordinate 11,315 downwards.
ATTCATTTGAATTTCGTCAACAAGGTGATTATTATGCATCGGACAGATATAATGAATCAAATATATCCTCTTTTAGAATTTCACCTGACTAAAATAATTATCTTATTCTCATTAAAGCTTAAGTTTTTTATAGTTGAATCAAATAAGATTTTCGTGATATCAGTTTTGAACAGTATTTTTTCCTTAAAATTCATTAAAAAAAGCTATGAAAATCATATTCAGCACTTTATTAATTCAGACAAATGCTTATAAAATGGACTAAAGAGAAAAAAAATTTGTAGATAAAGAAAACTAAAAAATCAAACTTATTGGAATTCAATTCGAAATAAAAAGACGATAGATTTACTCAATTTCAACAATATACTGAAAAATTATTTTTATGTATTCTTTTATATTGAATTTGTCTATAATTTCTAAATATTTTATTAAAACTTTCTTTGAATTTTACATCTTTATTTTTGAATTTCTTAATTTCGAATAATCAAATAGTATAAATTTTATGTATATCAATTGAAAAAATTATTAATTGTCGAACAAAAATTCAAATTAAACATTAATTTTTTTTAATCAAATTAAATCAATAAAAAAATGTGATTCCATTTTACCTTAATTATTTTATATTTTTTAATAATACTTTTTTTTCACAACTAATTTGAATCAAAATTTGATTTTCTAATTCATTTACAAATTTACAAGTCACTTGTTTCGGAAGTTACCTCATAACGATAAAATAAATCGAAATTTCCTCTTATTAAATTAAGATTATTTTTTTCTGTATTTGACATTTCAAATTATTCAAATATGCTGAATTTACTATAGCGCTAAGTCAATTTTCACTTGTCAATAACATGTTATAATACATTATTTTATTTTGAAAAATACTGACAAATAAAAAAACCCTGATGAAAATACACTATTATTCAAAAAAAAATATAATATCTTTTAAAATCAATTAGAATTGACATTGATCAAAACCGGAAACGAAAAATTAATCGTTTAAAAATAAAATAAATCAATTTCTTTTCGTTTTGCTGATGAGAATCAATCAAAAAATGACACTCAAAATATTTTCAATTTTTCGTATCAAGTTTTATGACAAAACCTTTATTTACTTTTTACGTAAAAAAATTATATGTTCACAATGTCCAACAGATAAATTGAATTTCAAGTTTATTCGCTCTATTTTTTATTCAGTGAGTGTAATTTTTGAAAATTGTTTTATTCAATAAAAAGTCAGCCAAGATTTATATTGCTTATTTTGAGCATTTTACTTCAAATGAAAGAAAAGTTTTATTGTAATATCTACTTCCATTGAGATATTTAACTACTCTATTCTGCTCTCAAACTAATTTTAAGAATATAAAGAAGTTTTTAAATTCGTTGAACATTTAGAAATATTATACCTTTCATTTTTTATATAAATTTGTCCTTCAATCTTAATAAGCTGACTTGATTTATTTGCAGCTTTGTTAGCAGGTAATTTTGGTGTTTAGTAGAAACAACTAATCAATTTAATTGACCTTCGAAAAAAATGAACAAAAATTTAAAAAAAAAAACACGATTTAATTTAATCAATAAAAATATATTTAAACGAAAGAGAAATTTTCAACATCCGTCTGAAATTTGGAAATTTTGATTAATAATAAAAAAATTACCTGATTTATGATGTAAAAGAGAAGTAAACGACAAAATGTATCAAGATCATTTGTTTATTGTGTGATATACTCTTTAAGCGGTTATTCATAGCCATAGCTTAAGCATTGCACGAGCTAGTGAATGTTCACTCTTGTGTGAGTTGACGATTCGCGCAAAAAAATCTTTCTGATTTAGGTTTACAATTTAGTTACTAAAAAAGTGATACGTCTAATGCTTGATCCCAGTGGATTTTTCAAACAAATTTGCTTGTTTTTTACTTTTTTCTATTTTTTTCATTAATCTGAAATTTAAAATATATTTTTTTTGTGTTTTCTGTAAAAATCTTGTGTTTTTTATTTATTTAAATTTCAAGAAAATGCTATTCAACTATGTGTTCATTCTTTTTTTTATTTTAATTGTAATGTGTTTTGTAACTACGTACTCACAAACATCAAGTACAGGTAAAATCAACAGCGGCGTCGATAGTTCGAGTGCATTAAATCCAGGGGTCCAAATTGGTCAAGATGTATCAAACAATGGTTATCAGTACAATCAAGGTGTACAACCATATGTGTCTTCGTACGGATATAATACGGGAATTCGACCGTATTCTTATTCTTATACTTATCCACAGGTAAAATATATTTCACTTTTTATTCATTTATTCATTCAAAATAGCTAAATATAATAACATTTATTTTAATGATTTCATAATATCATTAAAAATAGAATGGAGGCAAACCGCAGATAACTTACCAAAATCTTCAACAACCACAAGCCCAACCACAATTTCCAGGTATAATACCCATGCAACCAGCCTATTATGGTAAGTAAAATCATCTAATATTTTTGAAAAAAAATAGCTTATACTGTTATTTGATTTATAAAAATTTAAAAAAATAAAATGAAAATAGGCCAAAACGGTTATCCACAAATGCAAACTGCATATTATGGTTATCCACCTTTACAACCAGTTCAATTCCATCCAATGCCAATAAATGGTCCACAACCAACTATTCCTCCAATACCTGATTTGTCAAGTTTGGGAGGTGATTTTGATTTATCTAACCTAAATTCACAACCGAAATCACAAGGGAAAAGTGCAAATAATGGAAATGACGCTAATAATCAATTAACATCGGCTGGTAATCCATTAAGCGATTTAGGTTTAGATAGTTTAGGTGCCACAAACGCCGACTCAAATAATAATAATGCAGTAAATGGATTACAGCCGCCAGATTTAAATGCTGAATTGGCGAATTTAGCTGATCCAGGTTCGAATGACAATTCAAATAGTGCGAACAATAATAATGCTTTATCTTCAGGTGTGCCACAAGGTTTAGCAGATTTTGGCATTGAAGGTCTTGGATCATCACCGTCATCAAATAAAAATAAAAATAATCCGATGTCAAGTTTTGATATTTTAAATCAATTTGGCGAAGGTGATAAAGGTGGACAAAACGATTTTTCTGATTTGACCAATTTAGCTAATTTAGCAAACGGAAATTTAGGAAATAGTAATCCAACCCCTTCTCAAACAACAAATGCAAAAAGCTCAACAAATCCTGAAAATGGTAATCTTGATTTTAATATGAATAGTGTTGCATCAGCGAGTAATTTAGATTTTGATTTGAACATACCTTCACCTAGTGAAATTAAACCACAAAAAGTGAAATCAAATAAAGAGATTGCTACTACTAAAAACAAGAAAAAATCAATCAAGAAAAATAAAATAGATAATCAAAATGAAAAATCAACCAAAAGTGATGATAAAAAATTAGTTAAAAATCTTAAGCGAAGATCCTTATCGAAAAAAGTGATAATAGGACAATCAAATCAATTAGAATCAGCGGAAAGTTTTCAAAATCAAAATCATTTAATAATTGATCCCGAATCTCCAAGAGGTGAGTTTAGATTATTAGATGCCTTTAATTTAAATTTATTGAAATAAAAAATTATTCTTATTTAGGAATGCTCAATATAAACTCATATTACCAAAATCCATATCAGGGTGTTTATTCGCAGTGGCCAGGTTACAGACTTTAGTTCGTGTAATTTTATTTTGTTGTTTTTTTTCATATTGTAAACTTTTGAATCGTCTTAAACATGCCAATCTATTTGTCTAATTTTGTCATTATTTTCACCTACTTCTCGTCAATTTGTGTATAATAAAATAATTCCTTTGTTTTGTTATTAATGTTTTTTTTTACCGAAATTAACGATTTTTGATCAACTAAAAAATTCATTTTATTTTTTGCTTTGTTTTCATCAAAATATTATCAAAATGAAAAAGTTTCGAAAAGAAATTTAAAATTTTTTTAGAAATTTTAATAATACATAAATTCAAAAGTGATTTTGTAAATTTTTTGTCCATAATTTTTATGCTAAAAAATTTTCACCTATTTTTTTTTGCAAGAGACTTGCAAATAATAAATATGTGAGTTCATCAAATAATCAGTCAAACGCACCAATAATTTTCCTAACTCAATCTTAAGTTATTTAACATATTAACAATGTTAGACGAATTTAGAATTAAATCTTGATTATTCTATAATTTGCATTTTTTTAAAATTTTACTATTTTCATATCAAATAATAATTATATTTATTAAATGCAATATTAGTATTTCTAAGTATTGAGCCAGTATTAAAATTTTAAAAAAGACGCTTTTAATTTAATAAAATTATGTCCTCTATAATTAGTACTAAAAAAATTATAATCTTAATATTTTTATTGAAAAAATTGCATATTTTTTTTCCAAAATTTTTTTTTAATCAAGTGCACAAGTAATAATTTAATTATAAATAGCGAATTTTCAAAAAAAAAATCTAATTTTCTTGTTTTCTTTTTTTTTTTTTATTTTTTTTATTCAGTCTTTTCAATATATTTAGCTTAGTCATTTTTTCAAAATAAAAAAAGCTCTATCGATTTTGTTGTAAATGTACATTGGTATGTAACAAAATCTGAATGAATGTTTTTTGAAAATTTTTTACTTAAAGTGCAAATTTGCATTTCAACAGATTGCTATCACATTTCGTTTTATTAATGCACTATATTTTTCGAATAGCGAATAAAAGATGCATTTTCGAGATTAGAACTTCAATAAATAAAAGTAAGATGTAATAGACTGGTGCGATAAAAAGAATAATTACATCCAATTCTAAAAAAAGATATTTAATCCACTTTATTAGATGTTTCACATGTTAAACCACGTAACATCAGTTGAATAAATATGCAGAACAGTCAATATACATATATGGTTGGTCATAAAATAATTTTCATTTTAGTTTTTATTCGACATTTATTGATGTGTGCTCTCTAATAATTTTACTATTTGATAATCTGGTTCTAAATTGATTCTGATATATCTATATATTCAATTAAGTTCAAATAAAATATATTTTCAAATGATACACTATATAGGTTGAATATGTACATAGAGTATGTATTAGGTACATAAGGTGTAAATTTGTTTCATGAATGTTGTTGCTTATTTAAATGCATTGCTCATTTGTATGCTGAACATAATTTCTGAAACGTAAGTTTTTCGCACTTGAATGTATACTACAAACTGACTTCTAATTCGATTAGGGGGCCTGGTTTTTTGGTTGGAAAAGATGTAATAATTTTGTTCAATAATGTATACAAAAGACAAGAACTGAATTTTATTTTCTGGTTTTGTTTGCTTTTATCAGAAAATCTGGATTTGCTCTAAATTTGCCAAGCTAACTACTATCTATGAATGAAAAGCACTCAATGAGCTTGTTCGCTCTCAAAACTATGAAATTTATTTAAGTTTTAAAATTTCCTGCTTTCTTTTTAATTACCCATCATTTTTATTTTTCACCTGCGAATATTTATCGAATCGATACATAAGGACAAATTTTTCAATGAATTTTTATATGCTCTACATTTTAACATTTTATATTGTAGATATTATCTCGAAAATCTCGAAAAAATTCTCATTCAATTTACTAAGTTTCACACAATCAGTGTCTAATTGTTTTCTAAAATAATTCTATCAAATTCGCTTTGCTGAAAATCCATTAGTTCTATTAAAGAATCTTGAATTCAAATTTCTATTTTATATTTACCACTAACCAGCACATAAATATGACATTGAACACTCCAAATCGGTCAGAAGTGAGTTCAAGATCGAGTATGGCTGAGTGCGTAAAGCAGCCACACGCACCATTGATTTGACCAATGGTCCCGTATTCGAAACAATCTTTAGTGTGTCCGGTTTTTAAGAGTATCTTAAAATTTTTATCAAATTTTTTTAGAAGTGCTTTTTGAGACAAAAACTGAGAAAAAAAAAATTTTGAATTTTTACAAATAACTTTTGATCATGAAATTTGAAACAATAACGGTTATGTTATGTAATTTTATACATATATAATTAGACATATATATATAACGAATAAAATGATTAGTAGCTACCACAATAACCTAAAAAATCAGTTTTTAAATTATATGTTAATAAAAAATAGAAAAAAAACTAAAATTTAGAACATTATTCAAAGAATCTTAAAAAATTTAATGATAATTGCTCTCGAACTTTGAAAATATTTTTTAATAATTTGGATAACCTTTGCGTTAAATTTTTATAATATCAATTAAATTTTTTAAAATTTGGGAAAAAATTTAATGAATTCGACACAAATTTGAAAGATAATTTTCAAAAATTTTTTATTTTTTACCTTTAAAATAAACTCCAAAAAACACCTCAAAGTATTTTTTTAAGCAAATACGATGCTCAAACCAGGTGATTTATATAATGTCATATATTATTGACCAGTCACGCGCAGCTAGTCTTGCGAATGACTGACTTTTCCGCTTCTCGCACCGGAAACCACACAATGCGCCCCAAAGATATGAAAAGACACAAATTATTAATGACTACTTAAAAACAATTTAATTGGCTAAAATTATATTTTGTCATTTTATATCTAGAAATGACTAATAAAAAACACTTGATTCAAAAACTTTTAGGATACTCAGAATGAATTTGATTAATTTTATTTTCTTGAAATCTAGATTTTTTGAATTTGAAATTTTACTTAATATTATTCTTGTAGGTCTGCATTAAATTAGGGCATCCTTAAAGAATTTCAATTTTTAAATGTCTCGTATATATAACATCTATAAAGCATTTATCACTTATGATTAGAACTATTGGAAGAAAAAAATATCTTGATTTTTTTTCTGAATATATATTTCTATTATTTTTTTTTTGAATTGCTCGTCTCTCACAAAGAAATAAATAAAAATTCAAGCGAATAAATGTTTTTATATAAAACAAAAATTTTTTCATTCAAAAATTCTAATTGTCTTTTCCATTAAAAAATAATAAAAATAATAGACACCATTTTTGATTCATTTAAATTTGTTTACTCGAAGTAAACATACCTAAATTACTTTTTTTTAAAGCTTCTAAATATTTTAGAAATCTTTTCAAAATCTTTGATTCAGAATTTCATTTGAACAAAAAAGTATCATAATGGACAATTTAGATATTGTATGATCATATGTTTCATACATTTATAGACCTTCATATAAAAATTTTATTTGAATTCTATAACAGTTAAAAATTCTATTGTTTGAATTGTTCAAACAGAAAAATAAATTTAAAATTTTTTTTTCAAAATATGGATGGAAGGTGCTTGTAGTTAATATACATAAAATATTTTATCGAAAGAGTGGTTTAATGAAAAAAATCTGTAAGAAATATCAAAAATAAAATCGAAAAACAGTTTTATTCATAAAAAAAAACGAAAAAAAAAATATGGAGATGACCCTGCCAGTAAAGTTTTTCTCTATGATATTTCTAAATGTGAAATCTCTCCTATGCATACTTGCCCAATCATAATTGTAATGTAGGGACTGGTAAATGTACAATCTACAAGGCATTTAATCGGAAGACGATTTGTTACTTATCGAATCGCAACAGAATCTTTTTCTCCTTTTTCTAGAAATTGATGCTATGGAAAATGCAAAAGTTGCCCTTTGGGATTTCGAAAAATTTGCACTTTTTTGCTGTTCTAACCTTACTTTCTAATTATTACCACACATTTGATTTACTCGATTTCAGATTTTTGTATAAACTTCATAGCGAATTGTGCACATCAATTTTAAAAACATTTAAGTTTACCTAATATTTAAATGCCCCTTTCGAGAAAATTGCAAACAATTTCTTTCCTTTTTCGAATATCCTTAAAATAGTTTAGACGAAAGTTTTGTATTTTTTGTGTTATAAAAAAAATCAAATTAAAAATCATCTAATTGTATTTGAAATGCTTCAAACTTGATTAGAAACTTGTTCTATTCGCTAAAAAGTTTTTACAAAAAAATATTTATATAAGAGTAATGTAAAGTATCGAACTTAATTCTAAATGGTATTTTAATAGATGGCCAGTATTTAATAAATTGAGTTCAGAGATCTAAATTTTTTTCAAGCTTTTGGATGTACATAATTTGTACTGAATAGTGTAATAATAATAATTTTAAATCAATTGCTAATGATTAGATGTTTTAGAAAAAAATTGAAGCATTATGAGATGCATTTGGATAGTTTTTCAGTAAATACCTACCATCTTATGCAACGAGTAATTTTTATTATTTTTCAGCAAAATATATTTATTTTTAAGCAAAACTACACCTAGAAAAAACAAATGAAGCGATTTCTCTTTTGACGCTTTTTGATATTTTATTGAATGTTTCTGGTGGTCTAAACAACTCATTTGTCTCTTGAGACTAATTGACAATGAGCGCGTGCGCTTCAATCGATAAGCTTAACTGTGATTTTTAAAAAGCATTCTCTTTTACACAATTTTTGGCTAGAAAGAAAAAAAAATAGTGAATTTTTTGAAAATGATTTTAAAATTCGAACTTTTTTATTCTAAAATAATTTCAGTACACAAACTGATTTGCATCTCAATTATTAATCATTTTCTAAACGATCTATTTTTATTGGTATGCACATTGGGTGATCACAAAATATCCAAACTTTTGAATAATTTTACACAATGTTTACAATTTTTGTATTTTTCTCTAGTTTTAAAGGTACTCTTTGTTGCAAATTTAATTACTAAAATTTATTCATCAATTTCCATCGAATATAAAAAAAAAATTTAGTATATGATTTTCAGACTTTTAATGGTGTTTATCTGCAAATAATCAACTAACCAAAAAGATCAATCTACACCTTATGTAACAAAATTAATAATCTTAGCTTATAAGTTGAAAAATTTTGAGTTTCATAACAGCATTGTTTTAATGAATTTTTTTAGTCAAACAACAAATTAAAATAATAAATTAAAATATTGCTCTCTTATTATAAAAATTGAAACATATTATTGCTCGCATAATAAATCGCTAGTTCTGAATAAAATAAATGTATATTTAGTTCAATTCATTGATAGTGTATAAAATAAACTCTGTTGAGGCTGTTATTATCACAAAAATCTTTGAAAATTCATATTTTCAGTTATTAAAATTTCTATATGATTACTGTACACTAAATAGTGTCTTCATTTTTAAATTTCAAGCAAGATGAGCTAGTGATTAGTTAAAATAACCAAGACTTCTGTAAAATTCATAGTTTATAAAATATTTTTAACTTTAGAAAATATGATATGTTTTCAAAGAAAATTTATTTTTATGGGCAAGAGTTTTTATGAAAAACATGATAGCAATATTTAATATTTCGAAATTTTTGACCTTAAATGTTATCACAGTTATTAACAGTATCGACATAGATTTGGCAGAATTATTTTGAAGTTATGGTAAAAATATTAATAATTAATTACCAGAGGCTTGAGAAAGGGATGCAGCTTTTTATAAAAATTTCCTGCTCTTTTTTTGATAAATGTACTCGCTAACAAAAAATTTTCATCAAAAACATTAGTTGCAAGCGAAAATTTTATTGCCTTTTTTTTAACGAAAAACTATTATGAATAAAAATTGAAAATGTTACCAGGTTCAAATTTATCATTGTATGGCTTGAAGTCAGAATTTTACCCATCTAATAGTTTGTGATGAATGTTTGCTATAAATGTTGATCCTTCATTGAACTGAACTTTTAAACGTGATCTTTTTTTTTCAAATATTGATACAAATCTTCTTTGTATTGAACTAATTAATTTAATTGAAAGTACTGAGATAATATTTTGTTCTTTTATATTAAAGTATTTTTTTTAAGAAAGCCACTTATCTAATTTCCGTTTGAAGATGATTTTGAATCTAAAACTTAAATTTGAAAAATTTTAAGAATTTAGATTTCTTTCTATTTTTATACGATTAATTGAAACTTGAAACATGCAAATTCGAGTTCGATAATTTTTTTCTAAATAAAACGAATATCTGTTAAAGAATCTTTGGACTCAATTGACCGATTCGAGATTGATCTTATGCCTTTCATTTTGTTGATTGTTTTTTTTTCTTTTATTTATAACAATATCTAAAATAAAAGATTCGCGATAGCTTTTTTGTTTAAAATAGAAGAAAAAAATATTTGATAACTTTCAAATCAAAATTTTTTTAGCTTCTAATCATCGAAAAAATGTTTGAAAATCATAGAATTGTTAAAAAATAATATAGAAATTTTTTGTGCCAAAGAAAAATTACTGAATACAAACACACTGTCAAATTAGGAAAAAAAATTCTTATCTTTCAAGATTAATATGGCCAATCTAACGATATTAATAAAGGCACAACATAAGAAAAAATTCATTTGTTAGGTTATTGACAAAAAAAATTTAGAAATCATAAATTTTTTATTATAACAGTATTTATAAAAAAAATTTTTTTTTTTTTATCAGTTAATTAAATTGATAGTCGAAAAAAAAAATCTAGTGAATAATTTTGCAACCGATTTGTAAAATTATAATAATTGATTCAAATGAATTAGCCATCTATTTAAATTGAATTTTTAGTAACAATAAATTATCCGTATTCATTTTGTTCTGATAATTTTTAGCTAATATTTTTATCAATTAGTGAGGGAATGACTTTTCAGGTAAACATTAGGTTAAAAACTAATGAGCGGTTATTTATTGAAATAGTTATAAAAAAAATTCTGACTTATAAGCAGATACAACTATATGACTTTATCAAGGTAATTACACTCTAATTTGTTCTTCCCCATAATAATGATAAATGTAATCTAATCTAAAGCAATATCATCGATATCAAAGGGCAAAAAATATAAAAATTATTTTGCCTCATAATGATAAAAATGAATGAACAATATTCAAACAGATTTTCGCTAAATAATCAATCTAAGTATTGTATGATCACTTTAAAAATTAGTAAGCACTAATTGGATTATAATTATTAGTGTGTTATTTTAATAACATTTCAAATAATTCTCACAAATATAAATGTCAAAGTATTAATTTAATAGATATAAGAAGCTTAAAGCCATTTATTATTATAAATGCAGATTAAAATTCTGAGGCTTGTCATATATTTAAAAAAGACTATCTGGAAACTTACGAAATATGACTAATTAAATAAAAAAAATAGAATAAAAATTGATTTGTATTATAAATAAAATGTTTTTGATGTAGAAAATACAGACTCAAATCAAAAAAAAAACAATACATTCAATATTTTTCTAGTAAAAACTGATTTAGATAAACATTCAAATTTCAAAGTTTGAATTTAGGTAAATTTTTAAA
>BLXL01003850.1:0-18258 GCA_023170135.1 Acarapis woodi | reverse complement strand
ATTCACAAATTTCTTTACATTAGTATAAAAATTTAGATTTAAAAATTAGATAAAATTGAAAAAAAAATAATTAAAAGGACAAAATACATGCGGATTCATCAAAACCAAAACAAAATTAAAAATAGTCATATATAAAAAATAATTTTAAAATTAAAAGGAAACATTTGAGATTGCTTTCTAAATGAAGTGTATATAATTAATAAATTTTTGATAATTGGATTAAATTTACATGTGTCGAACATTTGATAACGATTAAGCGAAATAAATTTTTTTTGGAAATTAAATTATCTGATTCATTTATATCAGGTGAAATTTGTTTGCAGGTGGCGTTAGTTGATTTGTTTTGATGCCATAATTGGTGATATATTACTGAAATGTTTCTATAGAAAAATTTATTGACGCTCTCATCTAAATTGAGATTAAAAAAATACCGATATGATTATCCTTAGACTAACATTATTTATCTCAAATCAATAATTATTGACCAACACCTATTGTTTTAATTTATCAGCTTATTCTCAATCATTATTTGATTGCTGAATTTCAACCATATCACATGTATAACAAAATTCTTATTTGATTGATCTGGATTGAATGATAGAAAGTAAGTGTGATTTACTCAATTACGAAGTAATTTTTAATTTTTAGGTGAATTTTTAGCAATTCGCAATTACAGCATATGTAATTTATAAAATGAAAATTATAATTTGATGATTAACTAGTTCTATTTAACAATTAAATTTCAAATTAATTTTCTATATAGATAAGTCGCTACATATTACAAAAAATTCTTGATAAACCCAAGATTAATTCAGCTTAGATGTATCGATTTTCTTTTCTAATTATGTAAGTATATCATTATTATTATCATTTACAATTAGTAATTTTTTTCAATTTTAATTAGATTAGATAAACGTCTAGTAGTTACAAAATGGCAGTAGCTAAAAAATATCCACTTAATGCTCGTAAGAAGACTACCATTTCTTATGTAATACGCAATAAAGTTGAAAAGTATCATCGATCGGGTGTAAATTCACTTCAATTTGATTCAAATTTAAATCGCCTCTACACGGCCGGCCGAGATTCAATTATTCGAATATGGAATATGGATAATCCTGAAGAACCGTACATACAATCAATGGAACATCACACAGATTGGTGTAATGATATCGTACTTTGTTCAAATGGTAATAACTTAATATCAGCTTCATCTGATAATACAGTCAAGGTATGGAATGCCTGCAAAGGATTCTGTATGTCAACTTTACGAACACATAAGGATTATGTCAAGGCGCTTTCTTATGCAAAGGACATTGACCAAGTAGCATCGGCCGGTTTAGATCGTAATATATTCATCTGGGATGTAAATACATTAACAGCTTTAACGGCAAGTAATAATACTGTAACTACCTCATCATTGAATGGTAACAAAGATAGTATATACAGTCTTGCTATGAATTCAAATGGAACACTTATTGCATCTGGTTCAACCGAAAAGAAAATTCGATTGTGGGATCCTCGAACTACACAGAAGCTTATGAAACTTAAGGGTCACAGTGATAATGTTCGCGCACTTTTGCTTAATCGAGATGGTACTCAATGTTTATCTGCAAGTTCAGACGGTACAGTTCGATTGTGGTCTATTGGTGAGCAGCGTTCTATTGCTGTTATACGTGTACATACTGATGGTGTTTGGACTTTACAGACAAATGATGCATTCTCTATTGTTTATTCAGCAGGTCGTGATCGAAAGATCATAATGACAGACTTAAAGAATATTGAAAATGGTCTCATGATTTGCGAAGAGACTGCACCTGTACTTCGTCTTCTCCTTTTGCCAGACAATCAAAGTATGTGGATATCAACAACTGATTCAAACGTTAAACGATGGAAGGTACCCAGTCATAAGTTAATGTTACCCTTTAGTGAACAATTGAATAATGTTGATTTAATAGATGATCAAGAAACTGCTTTTAAACCACATTACGATAAGCCTGAAATGGTGATTAAAGGCAATTCGGCAATACGTAAATTTCATGTTCTAAACGATAAACGCTTCATACTTACCAAAGATAGTGACAATAATATTGAAATTGTAGATGTATTAAGTGCAAGCAAAGTGCAGAGTTTAGGTTCTGCAGATTTTGATGAAGAGATCAAAAAACGATTTAAGATGATCTATGTGCCCAACTGGTTTAGTGTAGATCTTAAGTCAGGAATGTTATCTATTCATTTAGAAGAACCAGATTGTTTTAGTGCATGGGTATCGTCTAAAGAATTTGGTTTGACAGAAACTACTGAAACTAAATTGAATTTAGGTTGTCTTGTTCTACAGTCACTTCTCGAAAATTGGTCACAAACTCACAAAGACAAAAACGGACAATTTAATGATGATGAAGAAAATGGCAATTGTCATTTAAGTGAAAATTCATTGACTAATTCTATAAATCAGACCCATTTCAAAATGCCGAGTCATACACCAATTATAATAAATGATATAATTAATGAAAGTGGCACACGTCCTGTATTACGAATCACAATTGAAGATGCAAAAAAAGATTTGGAAGATAGTCTTTTACAAGAAACGGTACCCGATTGGGTAAAAGATGTGGTTGTCTATAGAAATACTCCGAATCCAAATAAAATCTCTTTTCTACTTTCTTGTTATTCACCATGTGGCATGAAAGCAAGTAAAAAAGATCGGCTAAGTGCAAATGACATTATACAAGTTCGAAAAATTATTGAACATATTTACGATAAAATATTGGGTAGAAATGAATTTGCAATCAATTGTACTAATAGTCAGAATGGAGCATGCAATACGAACGGACAGCGAACTTGTTATTGTTCTAAAAATACAAATTGTTCAAACTATACATCGTCTGAAAACACATACGCAGGTGCTAATTCACATGCTTCAAATGAAGATGAAGTTGACAAAAAGTCAATTGCTGAAGAAAAGCTTGAATTATTATGTCAAGATCAGGTATTAGATGTAAATATGGATTTGAGAACTGTCAAACATTTTATTTGGAAATCAGGCTCTGAACTCGAAATATTTTACAAAAGAATCGATGAAAGAAAGTAGTCAGTCCTTTTCTCTCATTAAATTAATGCGCTTTCTTTTTATTTATAAACACATAGATCATCTTTTATTGTATTATGTTTTTTTTTAAAACTTGAAATAAGAAGCGAATTCATCAAGTGATGTAAATATGGTTATTTTTTAATTGTAAAATTTTGTATTATAAAAAAATTAATTTGGAAAGTCTATAAATTTAAATACGAATTAAAATTTGATTTCCATTTTTCTCAAATAATTTCATCACTCATTATTTCATTTTCTTAATTGTAAATCATATATTATACGCTTTGAAAATTTTTTTTTGTCATCAATTTGAATGAAAATTCGTTACTTTCATTCAAATTTTCGGATTATTTCAAATAATCGTGAATTTTTACTCTCTAGATAAATTAGTCTAACAATTAATTTCAGTCAAAACATTGTTTCGAACAATAGCTCATTTTTTTTCCAATGAAACCTGGATCAGATTTCAAGATTTTTTAAAAGCATTAATATTTTATGGAAAGGTCTAAGCGGGTCCTAAATCAAGAATTAATCAATAAGAATTCATGATTGAGTTTTAGATTACACGCAAATTTTGATCTCAAGTTGCTAATCGGAGAATTTAAAGCGATTCTTTAATTAGTAAATTGATTAGGAGTTGAGTGATCTTATTTAGATTTCTTTCCAAACTTCTGAACAATTTATTCAAGCATTGATTTCAAAAAATCACATAAGATTAAATTTAGATGCACACTTTTCCTTTCACACATTACACATTAAAGTATAAATAAGTACTTATTATGTGCAACATTCTTTTTATGAATTTAAAATCTGTATAAATTATGTCCATTACCCTAGTCGATTATTCATTCTTGAATTTTTTTTAATTAAAAATTTATTGAAAAACTTATTTCTTTTAAACTTATTCTTTTAAATTTTACTTGTTGATTTGTATGAATTTCCTGTGAAATAATCATTTCATAATTTAAAATATTGACATAAGATCTTAGATTTCTTTTTTTTAATTATAAGTTTTGAATTTTATTTGAAATTACTTGGACGAAACTCTTTAGTCTTTAAATTTTTATTGATTTAATCTTTTTTTACCTTTGTAATTAAATTTTTATTTAAATAATTTTCTTTTTCAATACTTAGAGTAAAAAATAATAGGTGATTTTTAAGTTCTATATCCAAAATTATTTTATAATTTATAGAGTTCTTAATCACATTAGGCATTCTCACTAAGAAATTTTACTTGAAAATAAGTTAATCGTGTTTTCTTTCATTTAAATTTGTAATATAAATAGGTAAATATGCAAAAAAAAAAATGAAGAATAAATTTATACAAAATAAAAAAAAGATTTTTCATAAAGCTTCAATTATAAATACAAAATTTAAAAGAATTGATGCACAAATAATCAGAAAAATTTTGAAATCTTCTTTCAAATTAAATGTGGAGTATATCAACTGTATCAATAAAAAATAATATTAAATTACTCAATGAACTTTAGCTTTATCTGCCACAAGTTTCTCAGAAAAATTTTTATATTTCGCATCTATTGAATAATTAAAAATAATTCAATTTTTATAATTATTTCAATTTTTTTTATATTTATTTTAAATTATTATTTTGAAGGAATTTTCATAATTTTTTTTTTATTTTATACCTATTATTTATTTGAAAATTTGAATTCGAGATTTTTTGATATTTACTTGATTTTTAAAATTTTGATATTTGAAATTCGAAAAAAATTAACACAAACAAACAAATTGAAAATTTTATTCGCCAAATATTTTTTGAATAAAAGAAATGAAAATGGAAAAAAAAATTATCAACTTATGAATCAAATACCAAAATTTTTATGAAATCAGATATTTTAATTTTCTTACAAAATGGCAAAAGATCTTATAATAAAATATTCGCTCTAATATTTCTTATAGAAGAGATCTTGAAGTTGAATAAAATAAATTTCTTCGATTCTAAGATAAATTCTGTTTTATATACAATATTTTTTTCCAATATTTTAAGTTTTGTGAAAATTTTTTTTACTATTCATGAAAAGATATTTCAGATTGGTTAAATTTTTAAAAGATTGATTAGATGAAATAATTTAAAAATGCGACTTTGGAATCGTTTGATGAATCATGAAGTATAATTATTTCAGAAACAAATTCGATTACCTTGATAAAGGAATTAGGAAAACTATTAATAAATATATTTATATTATAGGTAAATCATGGTTAGCTTTTGAAACTAAACATAGAAGTATTAAAAACAGTTTTTGTAAACTTACATTCATTTAAATGTTCAATTGAGTTGGGTAAAACTGATTTCTCACAATAAGTTAAATTGACAAATTTTGAACCACCAATTGCTTCGGTATGCGTTGTTGGTAAGTGATTCATGTAACTAGATTTGGCTGGCGATATATATGTTTGAGAAGTGAATGATATATTATCTGAATAATTATGGAAATTTTGTTCCATTCTTTCTTGAAAGTTCGGATTCAAACAATTAGGTTCATTTTTATAATATATCTGAGAAGCTAGTGTCCTACGATTAGATTGTTCGAATGATGAATGATTATCATTTGATTTAATTACCTTATGATATGATATATCCATTAAACTAAATGGTGGATCGTTGGTCGAACTTTGCACTATATCAGTTTGGTTAGATTGTGAATTAGATTGTCCTTGTAAGTCTAATTGTTTATTTATCTTGTTATCAAAAAATTGATTTGAATGATTACTAAAATTTGATAATTGTCCATTTAAACGAGCTAATTGGCTGCTAGTTTGATTTGAATAATTAGCTGGATTTAAATGAAGATCAACTGATTGATAATTGAGTGAATTAATTGGTTTATTGAATGATGAAAAGAACAAAAAATCTCTATCACCTTGCAAATTTGATTGAGCTACCGAACAAAAATTGTCTCCAGAATTCACCTGTTGATTTGGATGAATGTACGTTTTAGTATGGTTCGCAAATTGAATTTGGTTATCTATATCAAGTGTTTTGACCGAAATATTTGGCTTATTCAATTGGTTAGATTGGCTGGATGAGTTTAATGATGTAATTGAATTAGAATTTGAAAATGAAGTGTTATTGAAGCACACATTAGATTTATTTTCTTCAATTTTTTGATATCCTTTTGGTCGCCGTCGCACTGTTGATTCATTAAATTGATCTTTCGCATTAGGGTTGAGTTTCCAGTAATGACCTCTATTTGCTCTGCCACTCGCCTTTGATCCTTTGATAAAACATTTATTCAGAGACAAATTATGTCTTATCTATAAAATTCAAAGAAATTAATTTGAAATTTTTCACAATTTTTATAGCAAATACAAACGAATCAAAGTATATTTGCGCAAAAAGCTTACCGAATTTTTCCACCCTTTATAAGGGTCAAGACGGAAACATGAATAATCTTTTTTAAGAGATTCATATATTTCATTTAAAGTTAATTCCTCTTCAGGTGATTTTTTGATCGCTTCTTGAATAAGTGTAATATAAGAAGCTGATGGTTTGTAAAATTTAGTTTTTTCTTTTTTATTCATTTGATTATTTGAGCTATTATTTTCAAATTTCATAACAAATTTTTTTATTTTCATTAATTTATTGCTATGGAACGCCTTACCATTTCTTTAGATAAATCATGATTTTAATTAGCTCTTAGCAAATGTAATTGAAATGTAAGTAGGTATTCAAAAAATTATTTTTTTACGTTTATTTTGAATTAAAATGAAAAAAAAAATTTACTTTTTCGAATATTACATATGAGTTTAAAAATAATTAGATCACTTTTCTAAATTGAAAAAGAAGTCAGAAAAAAAAATTGATTGCACTAATGTTTAGATTAAATAAAAAAAAGATTATGAAATTTTTAGTTTTGAAATTTACATAGTTAAAATATTACATCTTAGAAATTTTCATATTCAGGAACAATGTAAGCTTAAATCAATTTGTTGAGCTCTGATTTGAAGGTTTAAACAAGTTGAATTAATAGAGATAATAAAGTTAAAAAGCAAAATGATTTTGTTTCATAAAACAATAATTGCAAACCAGCCTAC
Source organism: Acarapis woodi (assembly GCA_023170135.1). Classification (NCBI taxonomy): domain Eukaryota; kingdom Metazoa; phylum Arthropoda; class Arachnida; order Trombidiformes; family Tarsonemidae; genus Acarapis; species Acarapis woodi. The sequence goes on along the minus strand of BLXL01003850.1, from coordinate 11,114 downwards.
TGAATTTAGGATGATTATAAACTTGAATGATAGATTTTTTGATGATCCAACATTCTGAAATCTATAGATTCTATATAATTGAATACAATTTCAAGAATCTTTATATATCAGGATCAATGTCTAATTAATTCGATATACTTTATCGTTTACACATTCAAACATGTACCAGATCTTCTTTGCGATATTCCTTAAAAAACCGTAATTCAAGAGCATTTCATTGATTTCTCAATACATTAATAAATATCTTTTTCTTGTGATGTATATATATATATTTTTTTTACAAATATTTTAATTGATTTCTTTTTGAGGATCTAAACTTATGACTTGTGTTAAAATTTATTCTATAACTAATATAAGAACTTATGATTGAATTCATAATAAAATTTATGCAAAAATTTGTTTTTTAACCTATACATAAACTTATGTTATAAAACATTAAAGCTAAAAATTATTATATGTGATATTTATAAAACTCAAATGTTGAGTTTGTCCAGTTATCCTCCCTCACCTCGTCAATACTCATCACTTATCGCCAGTCAGCTATTCAGTAGCTAGATGTTTAGCAAGTAATTATCGACTAAGAATTTGCAAGAAATGGATGAATGCTTGATGAGAATCATCTTAAGGGTCGCAATATGTCTGACAGATTTTTTCAATAATATTTTCAAAATTCTGGAAATTTATCAAGATTAAACAGAACATATAAAAAAGTCCACCTTATTTTGAAATCTTTATTCATTTTAGAAGATTTCTGCTCGTATAGTAAGCAATAACTTGATCTATGAGTCATAAATCAATTCTATGGTATTGATGGAAATTAGACCTCGTAAGTTTCACATTCCTTATATTCTTTGCGTTATTTTTCAAATTATGGTTAACTATTCAAGATAGTATGGTAATTTAGCTTTGAAAATTCAAATTGAGAAATTCGCTTAAACTGTTGATATAGTCAAAAACATCTGGTAGGCATCATAAGCTAGTGCTTAATCTTTTTCTGTCCCAATGTTTTTATGTATTAAAGATTTAATAGTGCAGTAAAATTTCGGTTTTCGGACGTATTAACATTTGAAAAATGTGAATAATATGTAATGCATCTAATCAACAAAGTTTTAATTTATGAGAGTTTTTTTACATCTACTATATAAATGAGGTTTGTGGCGATCTTTTTCTATTGATTCGGAAAAGGAAATAATTTTAATCGAGTAATTAATAAAATAAATTTTATAAAATTTTTTTATAATCAGATTCTTCTAAAAGACAAAATATTCTGAATAATTAAATAATCACTAGCTCTATTTAAATTTTAATCATCTCAATCTTATCAATGTTTTATATTGAAATCAATATAATATTCATTATATAAGAGTATTATAGACGTATAATAAAAAGATTAATTTAGAAAATTTAGTAGGTTTGATTTATATTCTGTGTATTCAATGTTATTATACTGAAAAAGAATTTGTAAACACTGAAAATCGAATTGTGAAAAATTTTGCCAAGTGAAAAAATAAGAACAAAATAAAAAAAGATTTTCAAAATGAAAAATTATTCACTAGGAGAGCAACCAATTAAAAAAAATATTAAGAATTTATTAAAATAATAAATATGAAGAAAATTGACAGATCTATTTAATTTCTTCTTCAACAAGTTCTTCATCAGCGTCTCCATCTTCATCACTATCTGATGTGGAGTCCGGTATACTGTAAATCAGTAAAAGTGGTTTGTTTGGGTTCTTAAGAATCAAATATTTACCATCATCCAATTTCATTAAAGTATCAATAATGCATCGAAGAATTGCCCAACCATTATCCATGTTCAAATTTATTTGATTGGCGAATTCTTTTGGTTTGAAATGTTGAGTACCTAAAATAACATGGGCAGTGTCTTTATAGTTGACTCTTGATACATAACCCAATTTTAATTGATGTGATCCGGCTAGTAATGCTTGCACTGTCCATTTTGCTAATTTACATGAATTATTCTTTAATTCATTTGCGAGTACAGCACCACGTTGTACATCTAACTTCTGTCGCCAATCAATTCCACCGCTGTATCTAGGATCCCATTCATTCAAAGCTTTTATGCTCATAAATTGTATATCATTGTTGGAACCAGTGGTGACTGCATCATGCTCGGTTCGTATAATAATATCTAAATCATTGCCTAAATTAAATTTTTTATAGCGATATGCAACTGAGGCTACTTCAATATCATCATCCTCTTCAATAAATGGGTTTGGTTTCCAAAATTGATACTTTTCCTCCCCCATTTTAAGAACTTGCTGCGAGAAATTATGATTTATAAATGTTGCTTCGACTGCTAGATTTTTAGGTGAATTAATACCATTACGTAGCTCATCGTCGAAATATAGTTCAGTTGATGTTTCATTAACAGTGAGCAAATCAAAATCACTAGCTTCTCGTTTATCAAAAAAAAGTTTACCTTGTAATTTTTGCACAACTATATCCCATGAATAAACTGATCGTGTGGTAGTCATGAGTGTAGCGACAATCACATCCGTCGCATAAACGTGTCCATGAGTTCGAGAGAGTTCACGAATAATTGGATCATCTGTTGTGGTTACTGTGTGAAAGACACGATCAATACGCTTCAATTTACGCTCATTTTTTGTCGATGTTTTATCATAGCTCTTATCATAATATTCAAGTGCACCAGCCAAATATAGATCTTCACCATCGCCAATATTTGGTAATTGTAGTTTAGAAAGACGTGGATAGTCCATCTCTTCGATTAGATTCCATGTAGACTTAACTTCGACAGATGCGTTTCCGTCACGCTTCTTTTTGTAATGATCAAATTTACCTTTATTACGATTGTTCCATTTTTGATTGCGATTTTGATTTGCTTGATTTCGTTGCGATCGAATCTTGTTAAGTACTTGTAAATTCATTTTACCTCTTTGTCTGAAATTATGTTCTTGTGGTAATTTGATTTTATTTTTGGCACCTTTGCTTACAATTTTACCGGAATCTAATATATGAAAACCTTCATCTTCGTCCATCACATAAGCATATTGACCACCAGTAGCAAAATGAGATGAATATTTGTGTGCCAATTTACGATCAATATAAGTGAGACCAGTCCAATCAGCTATTTTTCCCAATTTGTCAGATTTGTTAAATGGTTGATAGGGCATGCTTTGAAACTGTTCTGGCACACTACATGGCCCCCACCCGTGTTCATTTTCTTGTATCTCAAGAGCAGAAAATTTAGCCATTCTTTCAATTTGGGTTATTTAATAATTTATCGATTAATTTTATCACTTTTTCAAATTAAAAGCGGCTCATCACTTTAAGAAATCGATTTTCATAAGAAAAGTATTGAAAAAAGACAAACATTTATAAGTCCTAAGATGTCTCAAATTGTAATTCTTCCACGCTTAATTTCTAATGGTAAACAATAAAATAGATGGCACTTTAACTAAACGCGCTAATTTATGAATTTAGAAATTGATTCTTCAAATTTGAATTTGATTGTAAATTTCAGATTAAGTAATTATAATGAGTAATTATAATTTACCGTTAACTGGAGATAATGACAATTTTATAATTTTCTCTGAATCAAAACTGATTGAATAAAGATTATTAAAATATTTTTATTTTACCCTCTACAGCTTGTGCGAATTCGATAATAATTCGAATTTTTATTTTTTTATTTTTTATTAGTCTTAATATTTTTAATGTTAACATCATAGATAATATTTAAAAATTTTGAAAGTTTTATCTAATAAAAAATTAATAAAAAAAATCAATATAAAAAAATTATTAAGGTCCTAAATTTGTGTAGATATTAATAATTCTTTGGTATATAACACTATACGCTAAATTTTTTTTTTTTTTGCATTAAATAAATTAATAAAAAAAAGGTGTCGAACTTGGAATTTCTAGAATCTATGTTTGCGAAAAATTATGAAAATCTTATTAAATATAACCTCTAAGTGACATTTATTTTATTTTTTCTATATAGATAAAATAATTTATGAGTATGAACAGGTATTTCTAATGAAAAAATTTAATCTAAAAAATTTGTTTAATTAAGTTGATAAGCATAATGGAAAATGATAAGCTTCATTTGGATGTGATTACTATTTTTGGGTCTTGTTAGCTCTCAAATTTTTTTTTGCTTATTAAATGAACTCAAATCACCTGTACGTTTCCTTCTTGATAATACAACATCCGGCGCCGCTCGTTTTAGATCGTAAGCTGAATAAAAAGTAATGAAAATTGGATTCAAAGTAAATTAATAAACATGTATGATGATATATATCTCATTTAACTTTGTAAAAAAAATAAATACCTTGACCTATGTAAGCCATTAAATCGATGAATGAAGTTGTGAAATTGAAAAAATAATTCAATTCACTAGTCGAATAATCTTGTGGAAATGAGTGATGGTAATTGTGTGTACCTTTCGAAATAAGATTATTCATTTAATGATAATTTTTTATGATTGTTCTGATGTTAATTTTCAAATTTATTCCAATAGTTTGATTTTAGAATTTTTTTAGAATTTGCCTCTTACCTTCACCTGCAGAAAGTATTGAAATTCCTAAATTATCAGTCGATTTTAATGTTAGATCATACTTGCGATGTCCGATTAAATGAGAGTATGAATTAATCAAAAATGAAATGTTTAAAATGATTACATGTCTCAAGCAAACGCAAACTTCGAATGCATACAACCAATGCTCAAACCAACAATAAACCGGCAATAATGTTGGTATAACAAAACATAACAAAATCATCATCGGAAAATAATTGCGAGCTTGAAATTTAACCACTGAGTCCTCATAGAGATCATCTAATGATATTTTGCATCCTGCTTCAAATACCTATATTATGTAAAAAAAAAAAGTATTTCATATGTTTAACGAAAATTTAGATTAATATATATAATTTTAAATAGTAAAACCTTCCTCAAACTTTTTTTTTAATAAAATCCAACCAATGTGAGCAAAAAACACACCTCTTCTTATGTCATGTGGATCTTTAACTGTTTCGCTGTATTTATGATGGATGCGATGATCTCTTGACCATGTGATTATAGACTTTTGGAATGATAATGTTTGGCAAAGCATCAAAAAAATTCTCAAAGGAAGTCGCGCTTTATAACTTCGATGGGACCATAGTCTGTGTACACCTGCTGTCAAACCAATATTACAAAGATAATGTAAAAAAATGGCGAAAAATAAACTTTCAACTTTGATTTTTAAAGTCAATAACAGATAAATACTATGCAGAGCAATCAAATGCATGGTGGCCATAAATAGGACATGCGACCATCTTATATCTGTTTCAAAACAATTTATGTATTTATTATACAAATTTTTCAATTCAGAAAGCAAAAATGTATTTGATTCTTCAACTTTATCATCGTGATTTCTTATAGATAATTGCTTGAATTTTTCGGATGTTTTCTTTTTTTGTAATAATTTATTATGGCCACATAATATATCTATTTGTTTTGTTGTTTCTGATGGATTATTTGTCGATTCAATTATTGAATCATTTTCAATTTTATTTTTATTGCACATTTTAATTTATCATTCAAAAATTTAGAAAAAAAGACAACTATTTTTTAGATAGATTTTGAGCACGCCTTATCGATTTTCTGATTAATCTAACTTGAATTACTTAATGAAATTTTCCATTCGTTTTTTAATATTCATAATCTAGTGTTTACTTTTGAATTGATTCGAAAATTTAAAACAATTAATTTTCACCAATTTTTAAATTATCAATTTTTATTAAACTTGCATTAACAGAATAACTAATCTTACATTCGAAATCGAGATTGAAAAATTAAAAAAAAAAAACAAAAAAAATAGTTTTTAGGAGTGATTATTATATAGCACAAGTTTATTTATAATAAAAACAAGAGGATGTGTGTTACATAAAAATTTTAATAGACAAATTTTAAAATAATTTTGAAAACGAATCAAAAAAATTAAAGGATATTAATTTTTTTTTTTTTAAATTATAAAAAATTGTAGAAATTTGTTTGCAAGCACAATAAAACTAATTGTTGATAGTAAAAACAAAGAACTGATACAGATTTATTTATATACCTGAGAAAATATATATAGAATTTAACATTTTTTCATTATTTCTTACATGTACACTCAATATCTTGTATAATATACATTAATTTCTGATTTTTAGTAATTTATAAGAAGTCTCGTTTTTTAGACCATCAACATTGATCTGTGAATATATATCTGACACGTATAGTATTAAAAATATATGATTAAAACAGATTGAATGAATACCACCCTTTTTTTATTGCAAAAAAATTTAACATTGCCATTAAAAAGCTTATTTACTTACGAGTTAAAATATATACGAAAATATACGAATTGGTTCATTTTAATTTATCAGCAATTTATTTGAATAAAATTATAAAGTTACCGTGTTTAAATAATAATATTTATTGCTCTATCATACTATTTAAATTTTTTTTTTTTCATTTGTTAAATATTTTTATACTTCTCTTTTTGCCTAATCAAAAAAATAAACCATTTATTTAGGTATTGTAAGTTCTTTTTAGCTATGTGTATTCGTTTTATTGTATGATATTAAAACGAATCAAATTTGTAGAATTCTTTTTTCAAACTTGATTATAAATTAATGGTGCGCTGGTATGCACAATGTATTAAAATACAATCAAATTTATATTTAAAAATAATCATGAAATATTAATGTTTAGTAAAACGAGTTGTCAAATTTGTTGATTCATTCCATGATTTATACAAATTGATAGGTCATTTATAAAATGAATTATTAATTAAAATTAAGTGATTAAATTTTTTTTTTTGCTTAATATAGTACAAAAAAAAATATAGATTTTGTTACCTAAAAAGTGTCGACTGAGTTTTAATTGATTTAACACAAAAAAGTTTTATTTTTTTGAATTGTTCATTATTTTTATTATAGTTAAACTTAAATAAATAAATAAAAATTCATTTCCAGATTTTCAAGTATAATTTTTGGCTAGATATTTTGAGAAATCTTTTTGTCAAAGATATTTTAAACAAATTTGAAATTTATGGATGAATATTTCTCTATATTTATTTGATTCATTTTTGTCTACGTTTAAATTAAATAGACCAACTCAAAATTTATACGCATTTTCTTTATTTTATACATTCCATAAGTATTATTCATTTCACAAATTAATTAAACAACAATATAATTATTCTCATTATTAAAAATATCGCATTCTAATCTAGAAAAAAAATCTATTTTTCTTTTAAAAAAAATTATATTTATTGTGGTTTAAATGAATAAGTATAAATCAAAAACGAATTCGAAAAAATACTTGTTTATAACAATGGCCACTGATGTTTGATAAAAAATTTCCATTTTTTATTTTTCTTTTGAAATCCATGAGCTAAAAGAAAATTTTCAGGTACTTTTGAGTAGTGAAGAATCAACTGATTTTTTTTATTAAATTCGCAGGCTAGTAAAAGTCAAATAATTAAATAATAAATTTATCAACTCGATGAAAATTATAAGAATTTTAACAAGGTTTCATTTCAAATTTAGCGCCAGAAAAATTGAAATTTAATTTCTATCACTAAAAAATTAATCATTAAATTTCAAATTAGAAAAAATCAATATTAAAAAAAAATCAAGTCTTAGAAAGGCTTAGATATAATATAGAGAGTACAATATATATATATGTTAAAAAACTAGTGAATTTCTTCAGTGATCCCACAATAAAAAGAAGAAGATTTTATGTTTCAAAAAAAAAGAGCATCAAAGTAATTGCCATTAAAAAAAATTTTTCTACAAAACTGATTCATACACCTTATAAAAGTATATTTATCATTTAGAGACCGTTTTGATTAATCTACTAAATTAAAAAAATAAAAAAGGGTGATTTCCGAGTGCGTGATGATGCAAAAATGAAATCCGGTTCGAATAAATATTTGATTGATCGCTAGGGGCAACAAAACTTGCGAAAAACTATAGTAAACTTGATAAATTGGCTATCAAAAATTCTTTTTTTTGTAAAAAAAAATTTTCAATCCAATAGTACCTTCGGATGGGTTCAAAAATTATAATAAAAATATTTACCTAATTTTTATCAATAAGGCTATTCTTGAAAAAGTACAAGGGAAGTAGAAAACAAAAAATTATGTTTAAAACTTTTATTTACTTAGGTTTTATCGAAATCAAGAATGTTAAAGTACAAAAAGAGAAAATTATGTCGATTAATTTATACATTTTTGTTAATAAAATGTAAAGAAATTACATTAAAAAAAATCAATTTTTATATTGTAAATTTTAGAATTTGGTATGGATATCATCCTAATAAGTTTTAAATTTTTGATTGTTCTTATAATTTGAAAATTTTAAAAATGAACAATTATAATTATCAATTATAAATAAATTAAAAATAAATTAATTATAATTCAAATGAAAACTAAAAATATGAAAAAAATTTGATGCCGAGGTCATAAAAAAAGGAAAGAATTGATGTTGATAAATAATTCAAGAGCAAGAATTGAAAAAAATAAAATTCGACGATTTGTTTCTTAAACTTTTAGTATAAAAAGTATAAAAAAGTTACCGCCTTACAGTCATTAAATTAAATTTTATCGTATTTCTGGTAATTGATCGAAGGATAAATCCAAATACAAAATAGATTAAAATTTTGAATTTTCTTAAATTATTTTTCTCAGAAAACACATATAATTTGATTTTCAAATCTTTATAGTTTTATCTTTATTTTATCTAAGTACTAAAAATTTAAGCAAGTCTAAACGCTAACTGTTTTTTGAAAATTTTTTTTTTACTATTTTATTTTTATGACTAAAAAAATAAATAAACCCTAACAAATAATTTTTTTTTTTCAAATCCTTTTTTTTCTTTTTAAGGATTAAAAAATTTCTTATCTGACTTGAACTCATTTTAATTAGTTTGGGAAATTGAATGTTATTGAAATTCTCTGAAAAATTTATCGAATTTCAGAAATTATTTCTAGGCACACCTAACGCCTTTGTTTGATTGTTTTAAAATTAATCGTAGAAATGAAAATTTAGAAGAAATAGTATAGATTTATAAAAAACAAAATAGAAATTTTTTATTTTCTAAGATCCTAGCACAGCTAGTCACTTTGTCACACAGATTGCTTAAAAAAAAATCAAAATAATCTAATATTGCCGATGATATATCAAACTCATAAAAAATTCAATTGAATTAATTTTTTATTTTATTTTTAAATATAATCATATTAATTATAAATAGTTTAGTTGAATATTCTTTAATTCATAACTAAATCATTTTTTTTCTCTAAGATCAAAAGTTATTTTAATAATTTTTTTCAAATAACAATAAAATAATTTTTTGGTTCAGAATAAGGAAATCAAAGAAAATTTAAAAATAAATTTTAATCTTTGAGATTGTCTAAAATCATTCAATAAGGCATATAAAATGTTTAAGAAATGGTTCATTCGCAATATTTCAATTAGTGAAATTTAATAGATATTATAATAATTCAAACGAAATTTAATTAGCAGTCCGCATCTTATTTGGTTTGATCCAAAATGATTACCACAGATCAATTGCTTAAATTATTTTTTACTATTGTTAAATTAGTATAAAATTGTCTCATATATTATATTTTATAAGCAACGATCAAATACAATAGTTGAAGTAAGTAATATCTATTGAATAGGCCTCAAAAAAAAGATTGATGTTTTGAATCGAGCCAATTCATAAAATTTTCACCTTTTTAAGCATTCTACAAGTTCTGTCTTTTCATGGATTATTTTTAGTTATCTTTTATTTTGTTAATTTCATTAATGTTTTCATTCGTATTGAGCAATCTATTGTTTTTTTTTTATTCGAGTAACAGTTATTCAATTAAAAAATTGAAATTTGATTCGTTTAATAGTGTTCAAGTATGTAAAAAGAGCATATAAAATAGATTAGGTTAGAAAGACTAGAAAAATTAAAGTATAAATTCAATTTGTAAGTTTTATTATTTTGTCAATTTGAATTCCAATTTAGAAAGAATAATTTTTCGAAATTTCACTTTCATAATTTTCTTAAATTTCTAATTTGTTTTTTAAGTTTAAAAAAATTTTCAAAAATTAAAAAAAAATTCTAAAATAAATAAAATTTGAATTTTTTGGCTCCCGATTTTATTTTAAATTTAATTTTACCTGCTTATTTTCAAATTAGTAATCGTTTTATAAATACCGTTTATTCAAAGGCAATTTATGAGATGTTTTATTGGAAGAGAATACAGTTAATTAGATTTTTATTGGTGCTTGGAATTTTACTTGTGTTGACTTTTGATAAATGTCAAGCAAATGTAAAGGCCAGTTTCCAACAAGGCAAAGGTAAAAAATAAAAATTATTATTTTTTTTCATTTTTTGTACCTATACAAAAAAAATATTTTCCATTGATTTAAAAATATATTCGAGATTTGTGTCAATAATTTTAAAATGATTAGAAAATTTCAAAAGAAAATAAAAAGAATCGATTATTAATTTGAAAAAATTTTAATTTTTAATAATAATAATTTTGATAGCTAATCAAACGAAACAAGCTAGAACAAATTTCAATGAACAACCTTACAACGGTCAGCAAGTCTGGAACCCAAATAATCGTTTTGAATTAACGTCTATGATACCTTCAGGTAAATTTCATAATTTTTTAATTTGTAAAACTTTTAATCAAAAATTTTTTGTTATTCAGTTATAATATTTGCTGGCCTTTTACTTCTTTTAATACCAATGTGTCTATCTTTGTTCACACCACTTTTTTATATTAATACTACTCCTTACGTTAATAATCCTTGGTACGGCTATCATGGACGTAAAAAGCGCGAAATAATAAATGAAATTAATAAAAAAGCGAAAACTAAAAATAATCCATGAAAAGACAGAACTTGTAGAATGCTTAAAAAGGTGAAAATTTTATGAATTGGCTCGATTCAAAACATCAATCTTTTTTTTGAGGCCTATTCAATAGATATTACTTACTTCAACTATTGTATTTGATCGTTGCTTATAAAATATAATATATGAGACAATTTTATACTAATTTAACAATAGTAAAAAATAATTTAAGCAATTGAT
>BLXL01003847.1:0-26695 GCA_023170135.1 Acarapis woodi | reverse complement strand
CTACTTTTTTATTTTTAAATTAATTTATAAAATATAAATGATGAATTCTGCTCCAAAGTTTTACTTTTGGAATTTTGAATAAAAATTTCGTAAATTGAAAATTTAGAATTTATCCTTGAAACATTTTTATTTTTAATATATTTAAGATTTTTATCAAAAAAAAAAAATTGCTTTCAAAATTTATTTTATCTATATATTATGCAAATGATTGTTTTAAAGAGATAAATCTTAGAATATTATTAGCAATTCATCTTAAAATCGTTATAAATAATTTCAAAAATAGATTACACTAATTAAAATAACTGTCTATAATTAAAAGGTTTATTAGAAAAGTATTCCGATTGGAGTATGGTCGCCTCAAACGAGTAATTTTACTTCCAAATAGAATAAGAAAAATCTATATTTGATTTGAATTAGAATTTAAATCTTTCATGCACTACAACTACGTTAATAATTATGCATCTAAATATATTTCAAACAATAAATTCAAATTTAAAATGCGAACTATTCGCATGACATTTGGAATTCTGACAATGAAATACTTGATTATAGGTGATAAATCTCGCTTAAATATGAGGCCGATATATTTAGAATCTTTAAATTTGTTTCTTGTCATAAATCATAAGAATTACTCTAGTATTCTAAAATTGTAGAATAAATAAATTTTTTTCTTTAACTTGATGTTTTTTAAAATTTTATTTTTTCTTAAAGTTAAAAATTTATATTTGATATCTGCTAACACATAAATTAACAAGTTAGATAAAGCATTCAAATTTTCAAGTGATAAATTGGCGGCTAAAAACTGACAACACACAAATCATTAATTAATGATACATTCTTGAGGTCTCATTTAATTTAGATAGTGACGAGTTTTCACAATAAAATTTCTTTTTCTTAAAAAATAATCATTTTTTGAGAAACAAACCTAAATAATTGAAAAAATTTTATAAATGTATATGAATACTTCAGACTAAGATAGAATCAAAAGTGTACGGAACAAATCATTTACTTCTTACATATTCCACTTGATCTAATTGTAAAATTTAAAAAAAAATATTACTTTAAACTTAACTAAATGTTAATACATTTTATTGAATTGGAGTTTTAAGATTTCTGAATTAGAACTTGTATCTTGTTGAATAAATTTATGAGATCAAGCAATTAGACTTATCAATTTTAATTAATTTAAAATATTTGTGTTTTCTATGTATCATACATAATGATATTTAATTTAATAAATGCCTTAACATAAATTAGAATCAATTAAAAATCAAGTCACAGTCACTAAAATTGTTGATTCTTGATAGAAAAAATTTTAGTTTTTTAATGACCGACTGAAAAAAATTCAAGCAACTACTTTGATTCAAAAACACTTGTAATTAAAAAAACATAAAATCAAATTTGGTTAGCTTAGACAAATAAGGTTATAATTTTTTTTTATAATATATAATTGTTTAATTCTTAGGCACATGTTAAATGCTCTTAAGTATTGTGCAAAAAAAAATCATTAAATTAATTTACCTTTCCAGATACACTCGTTGATAGCCACATAACCTTTATTCATCAACACATTCATGGTATTCAATTTCTGCCATTAAAAGAAATAAAATTAACATATTTTTAGCGGCCAATAAATTAAAATACAGGAAAATTCAGTTAAATATCATAATATAAATAGAACTCATCTAAACTGAAAATTAAAAGGAAAATTTCAAAAAATAATCTCACCTTTTTTTTCTTTGAATTCTCAAAAAGGAATTCAATTGATTTTTTCAAAGGATTATTATTTATATTTTCTGAAACCATCTTTGATGAATTTAATTTGTTATTGATCTTGAGAAAAATTGAATGATATTGATCCATTATATCGAAATTTCCTTTTTTTCGATCGATATTTTGAAATAATTGTTGAACAAAAAAAATACTTTTCTTTTGATCATAAAAACAGTTTAAGAAATCAGAATCATTGATATTTTTGATTAGTTTTCCAATTATTTTTCGACAGTTCAAATTAACCTTACTCTGGTAGAACTTATTTTCTCTAAAATTATTAGCTTCTTCAAATAAAAAATTTGATTCATATTCTAATAATTTAGCTTCCTTTAATTTTCTTGAGTAAAAAAAATTAATGATTATCAATAGAAAGTTAATTAAATGATTTTTTTCGCTATCGTAATTTTTATTTTGATAATCGTAATTTTTGTTATTGATTTGAAAATCTCTATTATTTTTTTTTCGATTTTTATTTATTCTATTTAAAGATGTCAAATTTTTATGAGTTTCATTTTTAAGTGAATATTTATTTCTCAAATCAAATGGGTAATTATTTATTTTAAGATATAACCTAATTCTAAATCCATTAATGTTATTTATGGTTGATTGATTTAATTTAAAGCTCAAAAATATTATAATCCGTCTGTGACTGGAACCTGCAGATGGATTCTCTAATTTATAAATATTCACTATATCTATTAGTAAATATCTTAATACAAATTCAATTTTTGAGAAGCAATGTGAGTTTATTTTTCTAGTCGATAAAATATTGGATGAATTTTTCTTCTCTCTTTTCTCAGTAAAGTTTAAATGAAATTGATCAATTTCGAATAAATAAATATAATTAAGATTAAATTCATTAGAAAAATGAATAAATAGTCTACAAGCATGACCGTCAAATTGAAAATCTAAAAATTTAGAATCGTATAAATTGTATAAACGAAATTTAGATAGTTTTCTGTTTGTGGTTAAATTATCATTAAATAATAATCGATGTTTACTATTCAGTGTTTCTGGAAAATTTTTTTGATTGATTAATTTCTCACTCTGAAATTTTCTTAAATTTTTATTTGAATAAAATTTAGATTTAAATATTTCAAGTGATTCGAAATTGGATATTTTCAATTGTTTTTTTTTGTACATTTTTTTATTATTTAAATCATTGGAAGTCATATTCAAAGGAGTCAAATCAATGTATACTTCAAATTGAGAATCAAATTGATCATCTAAACGAAAAAATAAAAAAATTTTTTAAAATAATTAAACTAATGACATTAATGAAAAATTACCTGAACAATCACATGGCTTATTTAAATTTTTTCTTGGATTTTTGTGCCTTACATTTAGGCAAGAAATTAATGTGATCAATAATATAAATTGCATTAATTTATAAAAGATAGCTAAATTGTGCATTTGAATTACCTCAATTGATCACTGATATTTATTTACCTAAAAATTTTTTCTTATAAATATCTTGTAAATCGTAAAAGAAGAATTTAAATTTATTTATCAAGTCTTTTCAATAAAAAAACATAAATACATAATTTTTTTTTTAAACTAATCACTAAATTTTGATGAAATTAAAAAAATTTTATTTTCACTTTCAGATTTATTTAGACACAAGAAAAGAGATGAATTACTAGTTGTAAATAAATAAAAAGAAGAATTCAAGTATAAAGAAAATTTTTTTTTTAAATTATTTTTTCTGGAGATATCTTATCAGTTGAATTAAACATATTTATTTATTAATCAATTTAAGGTTAACAAATCAAACTATGAAATATTATATTTAAAGTTATCGAATCAGAATCTAATGAGAAATTTCTCTTAGCAATTAATTTTCGTAAATTTAAAGATATGAATCCGATTTATTGTTACAGTGTATAATCTGAATTATTAATATTAATTTAAGCCTAATCAAAATAATGCATTGATTTTTTAGTTTGAATAAATTTAAAAGTTCATTTAAAAAATTTTTTAATTTTGGATACTTCCTGAAACAGTAAATTTGAATAACCTATTGACAAGTTTTGTTTTGATTCGAAATAAAAATCATTCTATGAGTTGTAAGTGAGAATTTCTTAATCAAGTATTAATCGATTAAATAAAGTAACATGCTTGCTTGTGTTGAACAAAAAAATCCAAATCATGAAAAATGGATCTGCAAGAACCACAGATCAATACATCGGTATTAATAATTTTAGTGGGTTTATTTATGTGATCATATGGTTGATGTAATATAGATGTAATATTAGTTGACACACTTTGTTCGAAAAGTTTTGAATAAAAGTTATCAAATGATATAGCTTGACGATAAAATTTTACAGGGTGTCTGCATTTTTTTACCATAGTTTTTGAAAATATTGGTAATAGTGTGCTTGAGTTTTTTGCATTTTGATTAGATGATTCATTAATTTTTTGGATATTTAATTTATCTTGATTTTGAGTTTCTGCGTCAAAAATTTCACAGGATTTTCTGTTTATATATTCGTAGCATTTTTCAGATGACATTGATATTGAATCATCCGTTGATGTTTTTCTTGAATAATTCGATTCATCTTTCAGAAATGAAATTTTCGATTCATTCTTGTTTGGTGATTTAGATAAAAGTTTTACTTTTTTTTGGTGTGGTTTTGGATCCGTCACTAAATTAGCATCTTTTTTTTTTTGAAAAAATTATTTCATAAAAAGGATTTTATTTAACGAAAGACAAAATAATAAAATGTTAGCGATTCATTAAAAAAAAATCTTGCATATCATGTATTATAATTATCATTATAGTGAAATATCAATTGAAGTGGCTACATTCAATCATCTTAACAAATAATTTCTTTGTAATTAATACATTCAAAAAAAATTTCACAAAATTTTTTACCTATTAATTGTCCGCCAATTAATTGACCGTGCATTTTATCAATTGCCATTTTCGCATGCTCTATAAAAAAAAAAAATTAGCGTTCGTTTCAATAAGATGAAATTTCAAATTTTAAAATATTTAGATTATAAAACTTATGGTGATTATTTTAAAATTTTTTTTTTACATTCAAAGTACTTACCTTTATTGAAATACTGAACAAAACAATAACCTTTATGCATGGAAATAGCCTTGATTCGACCAAAGGTAGAAAATAATGTAAAAATATGCTTCTTACTCATCTGATTTGTATTTAAATTTCCTATGAAAATTCTTGAAAGTTGATCCTCAGATGATTCTGAATTAGTTATATTGCTTAGAATAAATTTTTTAGCTTTCAATTTTTTTCTTTTTATCATTATTAATTTCTATTAAATTTATTTGTTAAATTTCTGGCGATTTGGAAATTTAAAAATTTTTGCATACAAAATTTTACGAAATTCTCATAGTAAACCCTCAAAGTTATTGAAACGACATTTAAAAAATAAAGTTAAGAAAAAAAATTTTAAATAAACGAAAGTTGAGAATTTTTAATTTGTCATTTCACAAATAATTTATTTTTTTGTTGAAAAATATTGATTTCCGTTGATGAGTAAACATAATTGACTATAATTTATCGTAAGAATTCATTTTTTTTTTAAATTTAAATAAAATAATTATATTTATAAGACTAAAAACTTGAAAATTTGAATTTGAATTATATTTAATCCGAAAACAGATTTTTATTAAGAAAAGATCATTATTTCGCATTGAGTGCGAGTCAGAGAAATCTGCTGAATAAAGATTGAATTCAGACTAAAACTTATGAAACTTTTTTTTACAATATTCGCCACTTAAAATATTTCTTGTTTAGCAGTTTGTATATCAAATGGCTTCGGGTCACATGCTAAGTGATCGCGTGAAAGGATTTTTATTTCCCTAGTATATTTTACTAAGCTTACCAGAATTTTTTTTTCAAATGTTTATTGTTTTTCTTCAAATATTTTCGATCCCAGACAAATGGAACAAGCAGACTATGAAAATTGAGCATCTTTTTTTTTCAAGACTCAAATAGCATCTTTTCGCAACAAATTAAAAAATATTATTATATTTAGCTTTTTACATTTTATTTCCTATACTTTGTGTGAAGAGTAAACTGGAATTTCTCATTTTTTTTATAAAAATTTGTAATTTACTAATTTATTATTTAAAATGAAACCTTCAACCCTTATCAAATTTGCATTTGACTTTACTCAAAATTAAATTCAACCAGGTTTCATACTTCAACCTACACTCAACATTATCCGCTTAATTTAAATCTGAGATAGCATCATTGTTTATCTTAAGATTATAGGTCTCAAATCGTTTGGTATAGGTTTTTGTCAATATAGATAAAATAAAGCAACAAAATTTTAATTCATAATTTATCTATGTGATTAGAATTTCTATATTTCTTAATGACTCCATTTTAATAACAAAAATTTTTCCGCAATAACGAGTAAGAAAACTACTTAAATTACCATAATTGTTTCTTTTTCACTCTTACATTAGTTTGAAATTATCACGATTTATTTCAAGTTTGTTACAATGACATTTTTTAATCATCTCTAATCTATAAATTCACCGAAAATGTACCATTAAAAGAAAAAAGCAGAGTTTTTTTTTCTTTTTCAATGTCAAATAATGATTCCCTAATTTAATTATAAATTCTCAATCATTAAAGTAAATTTTAAATTGATATTAAATTCTATTTGAATTTAATTCATACATATTATTTTTTGTCAATCATTGTGTAAATATGTCTTTTTTTATAAACAGTCTCCATCTCTAGAAAAGGTGAAAAGTTATGCATATTTTTCAAAACTAGAGCTTAATGGCAAAAGATTGATGATTTATTATAAATATATAACATATATACATTATATATATATAAATTTGATTATTTTCAAAATAAGTCCATGTAAAGATGTTTTTTCTTTATTTTATTTCTTTCTAAATTATTGAATATTTGATTAATCTTTATTAATTATTGGGAATCTATATATCAAATGAATTATTAATTGAAAAACATATTTATTAAGAAAATATATATTAATGATATATATGAGTCTATTCAAAGTTTAATATTGCCTACTTTATTCACTATATGCAAATGATTATATATAGCCCCGTCTTTAATGGAAAAAAAAAATAATAATTTTGCCTTAACAATTACATTTTTATTTTTCAAAGCTTCGTTAATTAGTCGTGCCATTCTAGAGTTCTAGAAGTTTAAATTGAAATAGTGCCAGCTTTTTTTATTTAAACCATTTACCTTTGAGTCATTATGATGTCATATTAAAAATAAATTCTAGACTAATAAATGACTTTTTAGAATTTAGATTTCATATTTCAGGCCATACTTTTTATACTGAAAATTCGAAAAAAATTGATTTTTTCAGCTTTAAAAAAAATTCAAAATTAAAATAACCTGATACAAGATGATATACTTTTGTATTTATTATCAATTCAAACTTCTTGTTTCAAAATATAATTTTTTTTTTTACATTGATGATTGAGAAATTGAATCACAATGTTTAAAATCTGCATGCTTGCTTGATGAATTTTAACTGATATTTTCTATTTTTTTATTTTCTATCTCGATTAACTTTATTAATTATTAGATTTTGTCTTTATATTTTTCTAAAATTTAATTTAACTTGGTAAATTAGATGTTTTTTTTAGTGTTATTGTTTTAAAAAAAATGATGATTTTACCTTGCTAGTACAAATCTTTAGAATTTGGAGCAATAATTTAGAAAATTGAATTTATAGAGAGTAGAATAGCTATAAAATTATATTCAGATTTCAAATTCGAATAATACTAATGATTAAAGTTTTTTAAAATTAAAATGAATAATATAATTAGTATGCACTCAATATGAAAGAAAGTTCATATCTTATCTTAAATTTCTTATAAGAACAATGTAAAAACCATTTAAATTAAGATGCTAATTTATTATATATATATATATTTTTAATAAATTGCACACTTTAAAAACTTATTTCGCAAAAATAATTTTTTATGTTTAGATTTATATTATTTCTTTAATTTATTTTTATAAATATATTACAAACAAGAACCTAATCTTAGAAATTTAAATTTAGATTCTAACTCTTTTTACTATAAATTTACATTTCATACTGTTGTATAATATTTACACGATCTGCTTCTAAAAAATTACACATGATTCAAAGAACTTGTAATATAAAACATTAAATATGCTCTCCTGAATATTCAGGTAGTGATAATGAAAGAAGATAAGAAAAGAAAATTTAAAAGGTAATAATAATTTTATTTCAATTTAATTTAATTTTGATTCATTTTGTATCACAATAAGTCTAAAATTGCATTCATTACTTACATTTAAACTGCTAGTAATTATTTCGGGAATTTTTACAGAATAGAATTTTGGTAAATAGTGCTTCTTAGTTTACACCCAGACACTATGATGATCTAGATCGTTAATAAATTTCTATTTAGTATATTTTTTTTCTAATATGCAAATAATGAAAAATATGGTATAAGATAAGGACTATCCAATCGAATATTCTATGTATGTATAGCACGCATTTGGTATTTGAAGTTACATATAATTTTATTTATCAGATAATTCATATTATCTTCATTATCTAAATGAGCATCGTTATATTTTTGAGAATAAAAAACATGTTCATTATTTTTTTGAAAAAAATTTTTTAAATTTGAAAAATTCTAAGTTTTAAACTTTAGATAATTTTATGAAAAAGATTGCCTTCAAAAATTACCTTTCTTCTTGTAATTTGAGTTCAAAGTTTAAGTATAAATTTTTTTATTTCGAAATTGAATTTTCCATTTTTTATTGATATAAGTTTAGTTTCAAATTTGATTCACAAAAGAACAAAAAGAAAACATAATTTTAATGAAAATTTTAATTTTTAGTTTAAAATTTTTAAAAATATTTAAAAAAGTGAGTTTCTGAAAAATATAGAAAATTTCAAAATATGTTAATTGGTGGAAATCAAAAGATAAAAAATTACTCAAAAAGGTGCCAGGAATAAATTTAGCTTAATGAAATTAAAATAAAATCCTATGAATCTGGGTTGAATTAAATTGAAAGCATTTTACTGAATCAAATCCAAGCAATTTCACAACTATATTTGAATTGACCAACAATTTTAATGGATGACCAATCCCTACCAATTTCAACGAAAGCAATCTATTCTAAAAGTGAATCAATGACAATTTCGAATGATTACAGTTCGAGTCCAATCACAGACAGTGAATCATCAAGTGATACAGACAATGAAACAGTAACATTAACAAATGTCAACCCGTTCGTAAACAATATCAACAAAAATGTTAGTAAATATAAAATTCGTTCAACAGGTAAACGTATTTTTAACGGCAAAAGTAAATCAGTCACTGTTTCTAGATCATCATCAAACACTGGGATGATTTCCGAAAAAATTTATATTAATCACATCTCATCAGATGATAACCAATCATCCACATCAGAAACCGATGATTTAAGCAGTGATGACAATGGCAAATTAATCTATAAAAGATGTTTGGAAAATGTATCATCGACCAAAGGCATTTATTTGAAAAAAAGTATATCTAAACCAGAATGTGCTTTGAAACATTTTAGATCTAATTCAAGCGAATCTAAAGAAGAATCGAACCGACGATTTGTAAAAAACAATCGTTTAAGGTCAAGTAAAAGTATAAGTCATTGTAAAAATAATGAATTTCAAAGTGATAACCAAGATGAAGGAAACCTTTTTTATAGACAGTTAGATGGAAATATGAAGAGTGGAAAATTAAGCAGATTTAAAGTAATAAAAAGTAGATCAAACTCCACATTTCAATTTGTTAGGAATAATTGTAAGTTTAATAAAAATGCATAAAAATTCGAAAAATTAATTATTGCTCTTTCTAGCCAACAACAAAAATTACGATTCTATATGTGCACATCAAAACAAAATCAAAGAAGTTCGTATAAGATTATTATTTGTGACATAATCAATAACTAGAAAAAATAAGATTTCGTTAATTTTTTTATCAGCTTTAATACTGAAAATCTCTTTATAAAGAGATGCTGTTTTTGTTTTATAATTTTTATCATAAAACTTTTTCTTTTTTGATATTATCCGCAGGCCGAAGAAATAAAGAAAGAAGACCAAATTTCTAATCAATTGCAACTCGATGAATTAGCTAAACGTTTAAGGTTTATTGAACAAAAGTTATTTGAAAACGAATTTAATACAGAAAAAAAATTTAAGAGCGTTAGTCAAAATATTAATTCATCAACTTACCGATCCCATCATCAATTAAGTCAACTAAATGCTCATCAATCAAAAAATGAAAATCCATTGAATGATCCGCAAAACAAAAATGATATTAGAAACGACAGATTTCACATTTGCATTCACCCTTCTATTTCATTCGGTGACTGCAGTGAAATAAACTCAAGACCAAAAAATGAAAACAAACGCCATTTCTTATCATCCGCTAAATCGGCTCTCAAAAATTCAAAATCTATACCATCATGTAAGTTTGATTATAAATTTTATCTGTTGAATATTTCTTACTAAAAATAGCAATTATTTTTGTATTAAGTAAACAAAAAATTTACTGCGACAATGATAATATTCTTTTATGATTAATATTAATTATTTGAGTTTATCAATCGGAAATTATTTATTTCTTGTTCACTAAACCTCATATAATTGAATACATCTTTTTTACCAATATTTTGATTTCTTGATCCACGTAAAAAATAACTAATACAATACATTATTATTAGAAGTAAAAAATCACCAGTTTTTTTACATTTAAGCATATGTGTATGAGTGTGTAACTTGGTGACTGGCAAAATACTGAGTAATGACTTAATTCTAATCAGTAAACTTTTAAGTATAAATAGTTACAGATTATCGTTTTGTAAATTTTAATCAACAAAAAATCTTCTCTTCACACAAATATATTTTGGTAGCATTTCTTAATGAGAATTTCAATTTCTTAGCAAACTCAAAACTATTTGACATGCCGTCAAAATTACTGGTTCAGAATTCAATTTTAATGTTTTAACAAGGCTACCAAACTTTAATAACTGATGAGATTCTAGTTTCGAATTACTATTCTCAATGTTCTCATAATACCTTAGAATTCCAAAGACATGAGTATTAGTATTTAAATATTTTTATCTTCAAAAAATATTTTAAAACTTAGTTTCTTTATTTTTTTTTAAATTTAGTAGTTATTCATATTTTTTTTTATTCGGCAAAAATAAAAATTTTATTATATGTTGGATTTACTAAAAAATGTAATAATAGAAACAATATTTTCTTATTAATAGTTCTACATAGGTAATAATAAATTTATTTCTAATGCTGAAATTCAATTTTAACTATTTGTCATTATTAATAATAATTTAAATTTTTATTCAATACTTTTTCAAGCGTAGTCTCAATTTTTTAATTGATTCAACAAAAATTTTTTTTTATTTACCAATGCTAACATAATTATTGAGAAAAACTTGAAATACTTTCATAGAAAATTCATAAATTAATTTATTATTTCCAATTTAATTAGGTATGTTTAAGAATTGTGTAATTTATTAAATAAATTATCTTATAAATTTTGATTAAATCGCTGATATCACTGGTATAACGAATGAAATTTAAAAAATATATAATTAAGATATTTTTTCATAACAATAAGATAAATTTTACTGATGGGGTATGACTTGCATGGAATGATTCAAATCTAGATAGAAATCTAGAAAAATCAGAATGCCATATTTATGAATAGAAGCGTGAAATATTAATTTAAACTATCAAATAATTATCATTTATTTTTGAGATTTAAAATATTGTGAAAATTTAATGCAATGAAATAAAATTTGACCATTAATTTGATATATAATAATTGTTTCTTAATAATTTTTATAATTTAAATTGTCTCCAATAATTAATAATGTAAATAAAAATTAGTAAAAAAAATTTTTAATTTTTTTTATATTAAAAGTATTTATTACAAATAAAGATAAAAGTACAAAATCAAGTGTTGAAAAATTACCTGGAAGTCATTCTTTAAAGAGTAGTAGTTCGAAAATTTGGAAAGCACCATTTAATATGTTGAGCAATCTAGTTGATGATAAATTGAGAGGAAGATGGCACTCAAGAAAATCAAGTTCAAAAAGATCAAATTCAATATGCTTAACATCTGATGTGGAGGACAATCAATTAGATAAATCGAAAAAATCAGATAAACCTCTCTACGGTCCCATATTTAACATTAAAAAAGATATACAGTTAAAGAATGCAGACAACAAATTTATTAACAATTTTAGTAATATAATGGTCACTGGCGAGAATAATTCAAAATTCTCACCGTCTAAAAATTCATCAAATATAAATCAATTGATTGAAGAACCACAAAAAATAAGAGCAAATATTGCTATGAACGATAAGTTACAAAAAACTACTAACGATAAAATATTTAATTTACTCAGTTTGCCATTTATGGACGAAAAAGATTATAGAAAATCACACGAATTAGACGCATTTGATCACAAAATTAAACAGTCGAAATCATACAAAGAAATTGGATCTCAAGCGTTAAAAGAAATCGAAGCATTTGAAAAACTTCTATCTGATAGCTTCATCAATAATAAACTCAAAACTGACCCATCAAATTAAAATTTTTTTCAATCATTGATGACTCATTATTTGTAAATTTATATTCAAAAAATAAAATTGAGAAATTTAATGATAAAAAAATTTTGTCTCAACAAAATAATTATTAGATTAAAGGTTTGAAACCATAGTTTTTTGAAAAGATTTTGCAAAAGCATGAAAAATTGCAAATGTTAAATGAATCAATTGAATTAAATCATCAGATATTCGAATCATTATAATCTGAGAACTTTTACTATCTGAAATTTTTATTTATTGTTTTTTCAAATGAAATTCTACTTAAGAATGATTTAATGTAGCTATTCAATTCAGATTTTAAACAATAACAACATTTAATAATATGGCTGCGAAAAAAAAATCCTGAATTTTGAAATACATCATTTAATTAGGTAAGTCTAATGTGTAATTATCTAGTAAATTTTTAGAATATCTTGAAATTAACTAGAAAATGAAAATATTTTTGCTTTGCGCAAAATCGTTAATATAGCAACGAAAAAAAAAAAAGAAAACACATTTTGTAATTTGTTTCTTTATTCAAAATTTAGAATTCAAGGGCCTTCCATATCAAAAGATACAAGTCGATTGGATTATTATCAAATGAAAAATTTTCATGTTATCTTACCCATAATTTTAGCTAATAATTTATTATCAAATAGATTGAAAGTAGTATCAACGTCTAATTCGATTTTAAAATTAAATCAAAAATATTTTTCTAATTTTATTGAGCAGCCAATTTGCAAAATGTCAACAAACATAAATCAAAATGTAAAGCGTCAAAAAGAGTTTTATGATTCTATGTCATTACATGAGAAAAGAAAGTTATATGCTTGCGGTGATAAGTTCATTACATTAGCTGACATACCTAGTTGGGCAATCACAAGTGAAAAATCCAATGATCAAATATCATCTAGTTATCAACGAAATTCAGAATTAAATGAAAAAATTTCATTATTTAAAGGTGATATAACAACTCTTGAGATTGATGTAATTGTTAATGCAGCTAATAGTCGATTGGCTGGTGGTGGAGGTGAGTAGTAAATCATTTGAAATTCGAATAAATTCAGATTATTTGTTTTGTTTTAGGCGTTGATGGTGCAATTCACACAGCAGCTGGTGAGCAACTTTTGCTTAATGAATGTGCTCTGACAGGTGGTTTATCAACCGGAAATAGTTTACTAACGTCTGGATATAAATTGCCTGCAAAATAGTATGTAAAAATAAACGATAATGTTTATGAAAATTCTATATATATTTTCATATTACAAAGCATCATTCATACTGTCGGTCCGATTGGTGAAAATTCTGAATTGCTGAAAAATTGCTACGAGAACAGTTTGAACTTAGCTAAACACAATAATTTACGGACAATAGCATTTCCATGTATAAGCACAGGTAGATTAAATTAATCTCAACTAATAAATTTTATTTATTCATTTTTTGATTTGTAGGTGTGTATGGTTATCCAAATGAAGAAGCTGCACATGTCGCTTTGAAGACAGTTCGTGATTGGCTTGAAATTCATTCCAAATCAATTGATCGTATAATATTTTGTTTGTTTTTACCTGTTGATGTTGAAATTTATAAAAAATTATTAATTGTTTACTTTCCAAATTAACTGCCAAACTGATTAAAGAGACTTCAAAATTAATGACTTATAAATTTTTTATATTTGATGACAATTTTTTTTTCTTGGGAATTAATTATGCCACGCGAACGATGATAATTAATTTCGTTTTTCGCAAAGAAATATTAAATTTTTTATTTACAAACATTGACTTATTCGATAATTTCTTATCGTTTGATATTTGTAGCTGTGTTTTTCTTTTCGGTGCTGCTTTTATAACATTTTATTCCTTAATATCAAAATGGTATCTAATAATTATATAAATAATGAAATCTTATCAATTAAAATTACTTTGAATCTTAGTTATATCAAGAGTAATAAAAAAAAAATACAATGGTGACAAAAAAATTAGAGCTTGTCGACTTAATATATATTTTATTATTTACTTACCATTCCGTAGATGACTTTATTCAATATTTTTTAAAAAGATTTTCGATTTAAATGAAAATAGAAAATCGAATCATTGAAATTCATGTTTGCTTATTTAAAAAATAAGAAAATTCTTCATTATAGTATTAACATATATGTGAAGAATTTATTTGTTTTCAATAAATTATTAAACTTGTATTCTCATAGATACTGCCCAAAAAGATGAAATTATCTTCTTTTAGAAAAAAAATTATTTTGAATATTATAAATATATATCTGATTGTGCGATGTAATTTTTTATAATTTAATCTTTTTTTTTTTTTCAAGTATATACCAATGCATATACTTTAACCAATCAAAGCTTATCACCTGTAAAATGAATAATTTTGCCGTTTGAAACATTATCTCATATTTTTTCAAGAAATAAGCGAAAAAATTAAAATTTCTATTTGAATTAATCATAGTTTAATCTATTTAATATATTAATTAATAAATTTTTTTTTGAAAATTTCAAAAAAAGATCTTCAATACTTTCTTATTCAAACGTATTATGAATTCACAATATCAGCTTTAAAAGGTCAATATTTATATTCATTCGTATTTGTAAATCAAAATTCTAATCTCATTATTTATTATCCTAATATTTCTGATATAAATACGAATAGAACTAATGAAATTATATCAATTATTCATTTTAAAGTCATTTATTCATTTGATCGACTGTAAAGCAAATAAAATCTCATGTTCACTATTTTTTTTTCACTCGCATTCCGTCGATTGATAATCTGATTTCGAAAAAATTTTTTTTCAAGTATTTTTATTTCTTTTAAAATAAACTCCAATTAAGATTTTTAGCCAGATTGACCATCAACAATTCAAATCGATATTTTTTTTGCCAATCTTTGCCAATTAAATGGTTGAAAATGAGATTTACATTTATCGTTATACTGTTAATCATTAATTTGGACAAAATTTATCCATACCAATGTAATTATACGCTTGTCGAATCTATCCCTGAAGGTGTGAATCTTACTGAAAGCGATGTCAACAAATTTCCTTCCACACACATTGCTTGGATTGAATTAATTAACAGTGCAAAATATGTTATAAATATTGCTCAATTTTATTTTTCCCTGAGATGTCTCGATGTACTTAACGAAAAAATTGAATCTTGTGCTCCAGGTATATAAAAAAAATTCATATCGAAATAATTTAATATATCTAAAAAATTTTAAATTACTTATAATTATTAATTATCTATAATTATTATTTACTTAATTCGATTCAAATTTTTAACTTATAGGTGAACAAATACTAAATGCCTTAGAAAATGCAGCCAAGCGTGGTGTGCAAATCAATATTGTAATTAATGGTGATTCATCTAAAATTAATGAAGATCTGAAAATCTTAAAGAGGGCAGGGGCAAATATAAAATTTTTAAATTTTGATCGCCTGATTGGGGAAGGTATTTTACATACCAAATTCATTATCGTAGACGATATTAAATTTTATCTTGGTTCCGCAAACATGGATTGGAGATCACTAAGTCAAGTAAAAGGTATCGTAGTCAATTTAATTACTTTAAATTAGATAATCTAAAATATTATTCTTGTACTATTTGTTATTAAGAAATTGGAATTGTGTTAAATACATGTTCAGTACTTAGTCAAGACTTGAAGAAAATATTTTCTGTTTATTGGTATTTAAGTGATAAAGGTTTCATTCCTGATAGCTATCCTGATGAATTAGATACAGAAATAAATCTACAAAATCCTGTTGAAATTAAATTGAATAACGTTGTAAGTAAGGTATATTTGAGTAGCTCACCGCTCATGATGAACACAGTACACCGTACTAATGATATTGATGCCATTCTGCACATCATAAATAACGCAAAAAAATTTATAAAATTTTCTGTTATGGACTATTCTCCAACATTTTTATACAAAAAAAATAAATACTGGCCTGTAATAGACAATGCTCTTAGGTAAATTTTAAATATACTTTTTCAATATATATTTTGTGAAGAAAAATTTTTTTTAAAGAGATGCTGCCGTTACTCGTGGTGTAAATGTGAGCATAATAATGGGATACTGGAAACACACAAGAAATGATATTATCTCAAGTTTGAAATCATTAGATATACTAAAAAGACTTGAAAATCATGGAAATATAAATGTTTGCCTTTTCAAAATTCCTGTCAATCATGAACAAGCCAAAATACCATTCTCAAGAGTTGATCATGCCAAATTTTTACTGAATGAAAAAATTGGATTAATAGGTAAAAATAAATAATCCCTGATCGCCTTATAATTGTTATTTTACCTAAAATACGTAATTTTTGTTTGTCATTTAAATTATTTTGAGAAGAAATTATAATTTTGTTTTTAAATTATTGAATTTTCTTTTTCGATTGCAGGTACATCTAATTGGTCAGCAGATTATTTTGTCTATACTGGAGGTGTAAGCTTTGTTCAAATAGGCAAGTTAATTAAAAAAAAGCAATCATATAAACAATATAAAAATTTTTCATCTTATTTCAAAATTTTTAACAAGCTAATTTTTAATAGATTCAAATTACGATTCAAACTCAATACGTGCTCAATTAAATCAAATATTTGATAGGGATTGGAATTCAGGTAAAGCAAACAAAATTTATTTAATAAAAATTAATCGGAACTAATCGAGATCTTTTTCCTACCAGAATATAGTGAAACAATTGAAGATTTTAAGAAATAAAAATTGATCTAAACAATCAATCAAGATAATTAAATACAATTCATATACAGTTATAACTATTGATAATTAAATTTATTTTATATTATTAAAATCACGATAATTTCAGATTGTTTTAAGAGCATTAAATTTTATTTATAAATTTTGATTCAATTATGTTTATATAAATGAAAATATTTAAAAATAAATAAATTTAAAATAAATCTGGTCTATGTTTGATTTAATTCAAGAAAATTGACAATAATTTTATAATTTTTAAAATGAATAAACAAAATTTTTTTTAAATTATATATTTATATATATATTTAAATTGTTCTAAAATTTTTAAATCTTCAATCAAATAGACGCGCTTATAAGTAATTTAAATTTTAGATTTTGCGCATTCGTGAAAAAAGTGCTTTAATAAAAAGATTGTTTTTTTTGATTTGTTCATTCGCGGAGGCAAGACTGAATCATAATTAAGTTCATAATATCTGCGAGCGAAATGGACCAAAACTGTTCAGCAACTAAAACAGGGTAAGCTGATTTAATTTCAAAAGGTAAAACCAAGATAACAAATTTTTTTGCCCTCAAAAATTTCGATTGTTTAATTTACAGTTATCCAGTTCGATATTTTGAACCACACCAACAACCATCAATTTCAGTTCAATATGCTCCGAATTCTTATGGCAATTACATTACTTATCCACCGACAACATCGTATTTACATAATCAACAATCGATTCAACTATCACAACCACAACAACAATATGATAACACTTATAATCAAGTACTAACCGATTATGCATCTAATCAATACTTTCAACAGTATTTACAAGGTACTCCATCAACTTCATTGGGTAAAATACAAACAACAATGAAATGGAATATTAAGAAAAAGACTCCTTACAATAAGACAAGTAATGCTAATTTATTTTATTGTGAGATTTGCAAAATTAGTTGTGCCGGTGAACAAACATACAAAGAGCACTGTGATGGTCAGAAGCACAAAAAGAAAGAGCTTAATCTGCAAAATACTTCGTCAACTTCAAATAGTAATCAAAAGTCAAACTATTTTTGTCAAGTTTGTCAAGTTAGCTGCAGCGGATCAGGTATGTCAAACCTAGTTGTTTCGAAATTATTTTGATTAAATTTCTTTTTACTAGAATCTTATAGTGCCCATCTAAATGGTAAAAGTCATACTAAAGTATGCAATCTGCAAGTTAAACTAGGTAAAGAAGTGCCTGCTGATTTTATCGCGCCGGTTATGAAGCAATTAACACCATTGAATCAATGTGCAAATGCAACTACAAATTCAAATGATAACTCAATCAAAGTCATCGGAACACCAGTGATTAATTTTATCAAAGGTGGTTCACTTAAGACAATGACTGGTGACTCAGATACTATAATTGAAGAATGCAAGGGAATAGACATAAAAGTTGAAAATCAGTCTAATATTGAAATTTCAGATCAACAAGAGTCAATAAATAAAATAAAAATTCTTGATAAACCTTCAATATCAAGTGATAATAAAATTTCAAGCAATGAGATTAGTAGTATAATAAATGATTCTATAAATAGTCAAATACCATTGCTCGGTAGTCCACTTGAATCTACATCAGTAAACACACCTGATCTAATGGGTAAAGTTGAACCTGTTGGTTTAGAATACATTAGTGAATACACAAAGCCTAATTCAAAAGCAATCTATTATTCTTGTTCATTATGTAAGTGTGATTTTAGTGAAATAGTAGCCAAAGAGCAACATATTCGAGGTAAACGACATCGTAAAAACTATAATTCTCAGAATAAACAAAAAGCCAAATCAATAAAGTCCTCAATAGTAAGACCGTTGAACGAATCCCTACTCAAAAGATCGTCTTCTTTACAAAAGAAAGCAAATATGAAAATTAGACCTCAATCAACTAATCAAATGCTTAATAATAGTACCACATTAAATAAATCACTAAATCATCATTCCAATCAACAAATTGCAATGAATACTTTAATTGAGAATTCAAATTCAAGGCATTCTACAATGTCTGTTGAAAGCATTGATAATGTATTTCAGATGAATATGGATGTCTCATTCATTCAAAATACTAGGTCAGTATATTTGTCTAAAGACGTTTGGTATTTATTAAAGAAACACAGTGAAATTGTGCCTAGAGAAGAAGATTTAAAACAGTTTTATAAACATATAAGTAATATCGAGAAATCGTTAAAACAAGTCTCCGACGATTTTTTACAAAATAATAATGTTATAAAAGAAATCTTGAAAGATGTGCCCATTGATAATGATGCGCGTGTTTTTCAAGGGGAAATAAGAGCTGGTCTATTCGGCAAAAAGTTGTTATTAAGAGACGAAAATCAAATCGATTTAATACTTTTTTGTTCAGTCAAGCCAACTATACCTCTTTTACGAAAACTAATAGAGATGCTCACAGTAAAATTGAAAATATACGAAGGTGACAAATATGAATTGATAGAAAATATCGATGAAGCAGCAATCGATGTTAAAGTATATAATGGTCCATTGATAAGAATTACTCTGACATCGTTGATTTTTCGTGACCTTAATATACCGACTGATGCCCATAAAGATCCTGAACAGATGCTTGATCAACAGAAATGTTTGAATGCGTTGACTTTGGTTCGTCAATTTAAATGGTATCAGACAAAAGTTGCGCCTTTTAATCCTTGTCCAATGATAATTCGTCTACTTAGAGATTTAGGTAAACGAATCGATGCCTGGAAACCATTAACTTGTTGGTCGCTCGAATTAATTTGTGAACGTGTAATGTCAAATTGTTTAAATAGGCCGACACCAGCTGAAGCGTTCAAACTAATTCTTCGAACATTAGCATCTGGTGTACTGATTAATGAGCATAAAGAAGACATACTTATACCAGATCCTTGTGAAATCGAAACAATCGATTCATTAGCCTATCTGACTGATAAACAAAGAATAAAAATTACTGAATCTGCTCAGATCCTTGTTCAATTTATAGCATTTAATAAGATTTATAAGGTATTAGAAACTGAATTAATTAAAGAAAAGGTCGATGATGAAATTAAGAACGGTGAAAGTAGGCCTGGTGATGAAAAGATCGGTAAAAATGGTATTAAAATTAACAATAGCCAGTGTGATCAACAAAATCAGGCTGGAAAATCTAGTGACTTAGAATAAATAAATTAGTAATTTATTTGTATTTTTTTATTATTAATTATACTTAGATTCAGTAAGTACAATTGATAAATAATTCACCTCTGTTGAGACACACCTTCACATTTTTGATTTTATGAAAAAAAAATTAATAATTACTTTTTGAATATAAGAATTAAAAAAATTCTTAAGTATTTAATTAAACAGAGTTGAAATTTTTATGAAAACATTCGAATACAATTGTGTGTATTTATTAGTAATCATAGCTAATCGATAAAAAAAGTGATTGAGATAAATAGGTTTAATAATAAATTTATACTAATGAATTAGTGAGTCTAAGATATTAAACTTCATATGAAATGTGTACTCGGAAATATAATTTTAGTTAATAAATTCTGAAATTGGCGAAGAATTTCAAGAACTAAAATAGTCAAATGAACATTTACAAATTATCTAAATGAAATTTCTATTTACAAATTAATTTAAAAGCAGTGATTAGAACCTTCGCTTGTCTATTGCTGGTGTAGATGATAATTTGGCATTAAATTCACTTGGATCACGTGGTAGGGCTATAGTGAAACATTCTTGATTTGCAGTTGTGCTCATTTGTGGATAATATGAAAAATCAGTCCGAGTTAGATTATTAGGTATTGGATCTTTAAAAATTGAAAATTGTTCTTTACGTTTATTCGTTTGCTGATCTTTACTATTTATTGAATAATTTTGGTTTAAATTGGCTGGACTATATTGACTTGCAACAGTACCATTCCACATATCTCGTACAATAGTCAATTCTTTCTCGATATCCTTCTTCGTTTTTTCACATAATTTATTTTGTATACTAGTCAATTGTCGATTCTCAACTAATTTCAACTTTTTTCCTTTATCTATCTCATTTACACAATCTACTTCATCCAAACACCGCTTAGAACTTTGTGTAGTCAAACTATTAGCAATTATCATTTCAATCTGTTTTTTTAAAGTATCAACTTGATTTTGCAGACTTTCTTTCTCTTTTTCACGTTGTTCACTTTCCTTAAGTTTTTTCTTTAACATTTCAATCTCTTTCATCAAATTAGCATTCGGTTGTGATTCCTTACGTTTCTTCTTCAATTTCTTCATTCTTCGCATTCGAATTTCCTCAAACGTGTATTCAACATTATTCGCATAATCTGCATAGATTCGCTTCAAGTCAGCATAAAATTTTTGATTTGGCCCTAAATTTTCAAATATTACGATTTTCGGCTCTTTATACGGCTCTTCTAGCGGCTTGAGTTTTTGCATTAAATTTTGTTTAACTTTACAATTCTGATGTATGCTAACTTGTTGAGCAGATTGATGTTCTTTTAAAGGAATTGTACTCTTAATCATAACGGTTGTATTGAATTGTTGCTAATTATCAAAAATTTAAAATAAAAAATTAGTAAAAAATTTTAAAATTAAAGTACATTTCATAAATTTAACTTTTCTAAATTCGATAGCTTTATAATATTGTATAAAATCAAAATCTTTTCATTTGAAACAACAATATAAAATTTTAGATTTCGACCTGTTAAAAATTATACTCAAAAAAGTCGAAACACAATATTTTTATGATAAGTTTATAACTCTTTGATTTCATTTGAATTTTTTCTTACACTTCTACAAGCATTAAAATAAAATATAAACCATTGAAAGCGGAAATTAAAAGTACTTACCTTTTGTTGTTCACTCAATGAACTTTGTCGATTCTCACTTGAATCCTCTTCTAAGATCTCGAAACCTTGTCTATTAGCTGATGATTTTATCAATAGATTTTCTTGTGGTGTAATTGACTCTTTGAGTGATTGCTTAAATGGTTTACTTGAAAGCAATTTGTTAGGAAATGAAATCATACTTGGCGATGGTTCGATCGCATTAGATACCCGCTTTTCTAGTAGATTACACAATTAGTTTAATAGAAAAATTAATAAAATCATTTAAAATTTTCTGCCAAATATAATTTTTTAGTACCGATAACATGAAAATATTTCTCAGAAAATTTTACTCGAAAAACAATGAAATTTTGATATTGATATATTTCAATTAATCTCATCACATATAAACATTATGATTTAATGTGTATTAAAAAAAGGCTTTTTAGGTTTCGAAAAGGAAACCAATTGTAAAAAAAAATCCTTTCATTGCTGGTACACTATTGAAAAAGTATAATTCTAAAGGTAAGGATTAAAAAGTTTTGCTAAAAGATTAGGTCTTAAACATATTTGCTGAATTTTTATCACTAGTGCTAATCATTTAAAAAGATCAAAACTATTGATCAATCGATAAAACTACTAATTAATGAGTGATAAATTACTAGTGAAATTCAAATATTATAAATTATGCGATTCATATTTTTTTTTTATAAATATTTGTTAAAACACTAAAAATACAAATTGATTTGTACTTTTCTTGACAAGTCACTCAATTACGCATCAAAATTAATTTCTAACGAATTCGTTAATCAACAAGCAGTCATAAAATATGCTTTAACTAGTGATTTTTTTATCAACAGAAATTATTTTTGGCATTTTAATAAATTTTTAATTTAAACTAACCATAATTATTATTTATTTGACTTCTCGTATTCTCACAAGTTTGAATTGTTGAATACACTTTTTTCTCTTTTATTTTAACCTCTAGTTCTTCTTTTGCTTGTATCAATAAATAAATTGGTTCGGCTTTTTTTTCAATGCCTAGATTTAACACTTTTAAAGCCCTCTCTTCTTTGCACAAATTAGTCAGTACCCAAGACCAACTTATGTAGAATTTAGACAAATTTTCAAACAATGACAAAGAGTTAATCGATTCATAGACATCGTCTGGGTCGCTAGTGATTTGAGTATATTTATAAAATATATTATAGAATCGAATATCGTTCTTGTACTTTGAATCACCTGCGAACTTTTCAATGCATTTTTCAATTAAACTAATTAACAAACGTTGATCATTATCGACTATATCACTATTTTCCCAAATCCAATTGATATGTTGATGCCATAGATTTAATGGATCACTTTGGGAATGATTGAATTCAAGTTTGCGTTCAAAATCTCTAGTATTTTTATAATTTTTTTATTTAAAGAAAAAGAAATTAGTTTATTAATAAAACACTCAGATACAAAAATCTTATAAATTTTTAATATGAAAAAATAAAAATACCTTTGCTTTATTTTGAATTCCTTAAGAAGATCTCTAGTTTTTGATTTAATTTTATTATTAGTTGAAAATTGTTTATCCATTGTGATCATGTAACAGTAATTAATATGATTCACTTGATAAATATCAGTTAAGTATACAAATGAAATGAAAAAAAAAGGACTTCTTAATTTTTGTAAACACAAAAAACGAATAGGAAATTTCAACGGTCATTCAAAAAAATTCAAAATTTGTCTGAAAGTTTTTTTGTTGAGTACGCATGAATAGTTACTATGACAACCTAATAATTTTTTGAGTAAGGTTTTACAGAGCATTGTGAAACTTTTGCAATTCTTAATGGAGACTTCTAATTTCTTGGTAAATCAAAATACAATATATCATAATCTAAATAGAATCGATTTAGTTTATCGTAGATCAATTATTAAAAAATATTCTGATTTATTTATTTTTTCTATTTTCTAAAAAATTGAGCGTTTGAATCGAATCGATGCTATTTTCGTAAGCTTGAAATTTTAAATTTAATTATTTAAAATACTTTGAAAATAATATTTCATAATTATCGAATATACTAATAATAATTTAACTAACACATATGAAAAATCAAATAATTTTTTGTAAAATTCAAAAAAAAAAATTTGCGCCCAATCGCTTTGAAATTCTCGAAAATATAAATTGCAAGCTTGAATCATTCGATAAACCTTCTTTGATAATTTAGTCTTATTTTTTTTTATTATTTGCTCAAAAAAAAATCTTGCTTTACAAAATTATAGATTTTAATCAGTAGTAAGATAAAAAAAACTATTCCATCAATTTTTTATAAAAATTTTTGAAAGATTAAAATAATAGTCTTCAATATCGATTATGGTATGGTCCTGTAATTTTTAATTGAATCTTTACTAGCATTTTTTTGGTTTCAAAAAACAAGCCTTTTTAATTTTCATCTACTTCCACTCGATTCCAAAATGCACCACATGGCATTAGCATCTTATTCATTAGATTAAATCGAATTCTAGTTTTTGATTCATTTTCAGTTATCGCGAAAAGATTCAACATATCAAAATGAGCTTGAAAGCTTGCATAACTATCACGATGTTGATTGACTAACCATTCTATAATTAAAAATTAATTTGGAGATACAAAAATCATGAAATCTGCAGAAAAATGATGTTCTCATACAAAATTACTGGTAATCATAGTGAAAGATAAAGAACTTACCGTGCTTCGTCGAATCAGCATGACCGGTACCGATGTATTTAGACTGTAAATGTTCCAATTGGCTATGAATATTATATCGTTCTGTCATTCTTACAAATTGATTCTAATTGACTAAAATTTTTTGAATTTCTCTCAAAAAAAACTCGATCCAAACTGATAAAATTAAAATCAAATATGAATGAACAATGTGTGTGAATAGTTTTATTTTGAAAGAAATTTTATTTTTTTTAAGATTACTAGATGGCAAAACATAATAAAATTTTTCGACTCAACGAAACAGATTTTTGATTGACCAGAATTTTACCAAATAAATATCATCAAATTATTGATAAGATTTTTAAATTCAGCGCATACAAAAAGTAGACTTAAATTTTTTTCTTTATTAATTAATTTTATTGATTATTTTTTTGATTGATCGATTATATATTTATTTTTAATTTTATTCTTTGACATTTTTAAATAAATTTTTGCAACACAAATTTACAAAGAATTGAGAGTAGATTTTTTAAAGAAAATTATTAAATTTTAATAAAAATTTACTAGACAAAATTAAAGATAAAAGCTCGCAAATTTTTAAAAATTTTTTGAAGTTAAATCTAAAAAATAAGAATGAAAAACTGATTTCAAATTTAATTTTAAACAAATTTTATGGACACTAATAATGAGGATTACTAGATTGAGAGGCAGAAAATGATAAGTAAAGATGTATACCCAGTACACATATCCAATAATGATATTGGTGAATAATTTATAAATTAATTGAAATGTGCTTCAAAATATGTATCTACCATGATGGCCAGCTGATGAGAAAAAAAAATATATAAAATAATGATTTGGGAAAAAAAAGAAAAATTATCTAAGATGGAAAAAATACCTGACTGGTGGCCAGGATTGGACAGGTATATGAATAGGTACAGGCATTGGAATTGGTATTATCGCTTTAGTTGGCTTGAAAGCAGATGCTAAAAAAAATATTTCAAAAATATTTATTTTTCATTTAAGAAACTATTCCTAGTCTATACATTACCTATCAAAGCAACTTTGAGGCCTTTTTTGAGTAATTTTTTTTTACCAGCTTCCACTTGTAATAGTCCACAAATCAAAAATCCTACTACAAAAATTGTAGCAAATATTTTACACTTCATTTTGATTTCTTAAATTCAAAATAAATTTTCAATAACAAATCACTTTTTTTTTCTTAGAATATTCTCAATTAATTGCCACTAAATTATTAAAAGCTAAATAGTCTAATGATTTGTCATTAATTAGAAAGGGTATTTATATACGTAAATTTCGAATAATAAATAATTTTTCGAATGACAAAATTAGGCATATCTAAAGTTATGTCTTGTATCAAGTTCAAAGGTTATACAATTTGATGCAGTTTTGAACGTTTATAAATATATATATTAATAACTATTAAAATAAAAGAGTTAGAGAATTGCAATTACTGCCCTTTAATAGGATAAGTTAGTTCGTCCAGAAAATTTTTTTATGCTTTCGAATGTTGTTTCTTCCCAGTTAAAAGTCGAATAATTGGTAAGCCAATGAGACAACTATACAATTTACATGGTCAAAGTTACTATTAGCACACTTTAAATGTGTTTCAGTAGTTTATAAAATTACATGATATTGTAAATGTAATGGAAAGTTGGAATAAAACTTTTGAATCAATTGAGAGATAAATTTCTATATAAAAAATAATATCGACCCTGAATAAAATGATTACCTAATAGATTGGCCGTACCCATGTATGGGTGTTTATATAAGCCGGTACAATCTATTCAAATATGCTCAACAAATTGATTTAATTGCTTTTGTAATCAGACATTCCTCTCATAGTGTATATTTTAATTATAAAACATTACTAGCTAAAATTAAAATTGACATGATACCTTAATTATTGTATTCAAATAAATTTATAAAATCTAAACTTGTAAGGCCAAAGTTTTTTATAAATATATCATGTAAAAATTATATTAGAAAAAAGTTAATATATACATTCTTATTTTGAAAATTTTGAGTTCGTACACTGAATT
>BLXL01003843.1:0-13870 GCA_023170135.1 Acarapis woodi | reverse complement strand
ATTATTCTTTTTTTTAAAAAACCAATGATTTGCAATTAAAAATCTGTTTATTACTTTTTTTCGCAAATTAATTTGACAAAATCAAGTTAGCAAAGTGCTTAGTTAAATTTGTAAGAAACATTTCATGTTTAGTATATCACAACATTTTTAATTTAAGCAGCTTTTATTAAAGGATATTACCTAAAACATTGAGAAGGTTATTTAGAGTTTCATCAAAAAAAAAGACTTGATACTAATTATATTGAACAAGTAACGAACCAAAATTCAAGAAAAAAATTTTGTCAGAGAAAATAGAGAAAAAAAAATTTTTAATTAGAATGCGATCATCTGGTTAGAGCAAAAAATTTACATTTAAATATTTTAAAATACAAAATATAATAAAAAACACTTTTTTTTTTTTTGAGATGACAATAGAAAGCTCAAATATTTGTTTCAAACACAACTTTATTTGTTATTTTTAGTCAAGAAATTGCAAAGTGCACTACATAATAGATAAATTTCAATCCGAGAACTAAAAGTATATTGAAAAATGAAATTCGAATTAATAAATAGTTTAGTCAATTCATATGTTATAAAAATTTAAGTGGCGAACATTAAGACAACTAATTTTCTAGCGCATATTTATGAAGATTGAGATTAATTAATTATTACCCATGAAGTCATTAAATTTGTGTCAAAAATAAATATTCAGTTTATATTTTATGAACTACATTACTGTTCAAAAAAAATTAATTGACTAATCAAAAATAATCAAAAAATTCTAATTTATTATGCGGATAAAGAATATTTTATGAATTGAATATTTTTGAATTATTTAGATAAGTACATAATGATGTAAAATTAGATTTACGAGTTCTCTTTTCAAAGAGGTAAGTTTTATAAAAACAAAACATTTCAAATCTGATTTAGATTAAGCTTATTAAAAAATATTGATTGAAATAAAAGAACAACTATTTTTTTACCAGCTAGGTTTCAGATTATCTTCTGAATTGAACTAAAATTGACCTATTTTCAACAATTTTTAATAATGCGCATACTTTTAACTTGTTGTATAATAATCAAATAAAATTTCATTCATTTTGATGCAGAGTTAAAAAATAAATATAAAAAGAACGAAAAAGATGATCACATAGATTATTGTCCAACATAAATAAATAAAATAAAGTAAAATATTGCAATAATTTTTTATTACTTTTTTCTCTTCGGAGCAAAATCACAGTATGAAATCCTAGACATTCAAATTAATAAATAATTGTAATTTTAAATTTATATAAATTATGATTCACAGTTTATTTTCTTGTTTTAATGCTAAAAATTTCTCACTCATTAAAGATGTCTTATTTTATTCTCGAATATATATTTGCATATTTTTGATTGCAGGAATTTTTGAATTTTCATTATTATTTTTATTTCATAGCATTCTCAGCTAAAAAATATCAGCTAGACTGATACAAATGATACCCACTACATACATTTTTCTAATTTTTTTTTTGAGATATTTCATAAACCCTAATTTTAGTATGTTCAACAAATTGATTATAGCATCCTAAAATGTAATCTTGAATTTTATTTTTTTTTTAAAATTCTTAATAAACTTCTTAAAATTTGTCTGATCATTGATTCAGTTTGTTTGATAATCAATTAATCAATTTAATCATAACTTACATCAAATTGTATTCTAGTTATCATCACTGTTGTTTTTCGAGAAAAATTTTATTAATTTAAAAAAAATTATTATTTTGAAAATTATGAAAAATTTTCGAAAAAAAAATTTCTATGAATTTTAATATATTTTAAAACGCTTTCCGACAAGAAATTATTTTAAAAAAGCATTCGAAATTTCATGAAAATGATTCGATAACTGAATTTTTATTTTCTTTATTGACTCATAAAATAAGTTCAACTTATTGAAATAATTTTAAAATTTGGCAAAGTAGAATAAAGGTAAAAAAATTAAAATATTGCTCAAAAGGTGACTGTTAACAACAAGTATTATTTTCGAGATATTGTTTTATGAAAATTATCAATCATCTTATTTGATCGTTTTTTGTCATGATTTGTACAATAGAAATAATAAGATACCAGATAGAAAAAAAAAAAAAAAAATTGGCTAGACAATTATGATCTATTCGAAAGATATGAATAAATATATTGTCGTAAATATATTTATTGAAACTATTAAATTGAATTGTTCACTTGAGTATGCTCTAAATTTTAGAATAAAATGTTTGCAGGCACCCTTTTGTTCTTGTCAAAAAAAAACGAAATCGAAAGTTAGAAACAATTCAACAAAAAAAAAAGAATGAATTTTGCCGGATAAATAAATTTAATTCATGCAACTGTTTGCTCTTTTTAAAATTGATATTTAAAAAGTTGAATCTAGAAGATCATAAATAATTTAATGTGCAAATTTATTCATTCGAAATTGTTTTCTAGAAATAGATATTCTTCATCTAGCACCTTCTAATTTTTTATGATTATAAACCTTGACAAATAAAATTTTGAGAAATCTAAAAATATCTGATAATCATTGTTGATTTAATTTCTTCGAATTAAACAGATGATCATTAATCATCAGTTAATAAAAAAAAATTTAAATTTGCATTTAAATTAAAAAAATTGGATTAGAAAATCAAGAAAATATTGGAAAGTTTCAAAGAGGTCTATTTGTTGTTAATAAATGAAATTATTGGTTAAGTTATTCATTAATTATTAATTGTAATAAGAGAATTTTATTCAGTTTAATTGTCAAATTTTTTTTTTAATTCATTTCAAATCACTAAATTTAAATAGACATTAAAATATTTAGAATACTAAGCAAACTTACTTTGCAATAAACTTTTTTAACTCAGCAGCCTTGACAATGTAAATTTAATCAAAATATTCGATTTGAATTCATTTAATTGTGATAAATTTATGATTTTTTTGAACTTTCACTGTAGGGTAATTTTTAGAACTTTAAAGATTTTGAAAATTTTAATTTTAACATTAGAAACTAATATTTTTCAATCGAACGATCTTTAATTGACAAAAGAAGCCGATTTTCATAAAAATTTTTGCTTTTTGATTATCGTTATTCAATTTTAGCCAAGATTAATAAAATGATAAAAATTTAAAATAAAAATAATATTGATCTGACGAAAAATTTTAACAAACACTTAAAATTTACTATTTTATGAAGTCATTTATTTTTAATTAAAACATTAAGATTGTAACAAAAAATTCAAATCGAAAAATAAAATAAATAAAAGATTTTAAAAAGTAATTCGATTATTATGAAGAAAAAACAAATTAAACTTATTGATTAAATTAGATGGAACAATAATCTTCTAATTTGCAAGTTTTTCTTTGAACATATTAAGGCAAGTATTTTGAAAGCCACAAATTGATATGTTATCGTTTTTTCAATTTTTAATCGAAATTTCTAATCAATAAACATTATAATTTTTGGTGCGATGAGCTCTTGATATTAACATTAAAATTATTCAAAACTTTTTCAAAATATTCTAAAACTGATTAAAACCTTTAAGAGCAAAAAAAAAAATTGACCGCGATTTATAAAGGTGCATCTTTATTTAGAACATGAAAAAATTGTTGTCAAAAAAATTTTTATTGAAAATTTGACAGGTATAGATGGTTAGTCGAAAAGTTAAAACCACATTTCAAATGAAAAAGTGGGTGTCTGCTCATTTTATTTACTACTACTAATTACACTTATTATGCACGAAGAATGTTATGCAATTTAGATTTCTTATACAGAGATGATTTAACTCAAGATGATTCAATCAAATAAAGAATTCGATGATTTCTTGTGCAAAGTAATATCATATTAATGTAAATTTAAGTCAACTCATAGCTTTGTAGACTCAACATAATTTTTTATTTGTATCTCACTCTTTGACAAATAACAGATTAAAGGCTGTATTCGGTAATGTGGATATAATAAAGACAAATCTAATCTTTTACAGATTTTCGGGCGACAAGAGTAACACTTTAAATAGTAAAATTAAAAAAATTTCATGGAAATTTTTTCATTTTGGATTTAAAAAACATTTTATTGCTTACTACTATTTCAAAATTATATAATTTTTACAAATATAAATTCAAAAAAGAAAGAATATGATTAAAAATCTGAACACTTAAAACAAAACATCTTTATATACTAAAAAATTTAAATTTGATTGAATATGAATTTGATATTCGCCTCTCACAAACTTTGAATTAGCAATAGTAATTTTAAAGCTAAATTATTAGCTGCTTTGAAAATATGATGAAAATAATTTTAAAAATCTTTAAATGGTCTAATTGTTTCTGAATATAAATTTTAAAAAAATCGCACATGAACTTTTTAGAATTTTTATAACATTGTAAATAAAAATTATTTTTTTAATGAATCCTCTCAATTTCGATATGAATAATACATCTTAATTAGTTAAATACAAATATAATTTAATTATTATGATTCATTTAATTGAATTTTATGTGCATTCAAATTTATGTGATTTTCTTCCGACAAACAGGTAAATTTTTACATTTATTTTAATTTGAATTCATTTATTCTGGTAAATTGTGTATTTCTTTTTTTCAGATTGCTGACAAAATTAATATTTACCTTATATATTTATAGAATCAAATTATTAAGCTAATCTTATTATGCAAATTTATTTTTAAAATTTCTTGAGTCCCTGCAAATTGATCTGAAAATGTACAATTTTATCCGTGCATTTGAATTTAATTTTTGGTAATCAACTTATAATTTTTATTTCAAAGCAAAAATTAATTATTAGCATCCAATAAATTAGTATTCAGAATAATTTTTGTGTTTATTAGACAAAAAAAAAATACTCACTTATTTTGAACAGTATTATTTTCTTATATAAAAATTCGAAAAGTACCAATATATTTTGTCAACCAGAAAATGACAAATAAATGCTAATAAATAAATTTTAAATGAAGATTTTATTGATATGCTAATTTGATAATTTCCAAAATTTTTTCTTTAATTGATAAGTCTTTTTAAAAATTATTTTTTCGAGTACCTGATTAGAATTCAAATAAAATAATCTGTTTCGTTGGTAAGATACAAAATTTTTCTTTTCTCAGACACTCTTAGAAAAGTTTAATAATTCATAATGATTATCATAAGCAAGTCATGTTCAATTATGATGAGTTTTTGTTGCTTACTTTATAAATTTTACTCAAAACTTGAATTAATTCGCGTGAATATTAAAATTTTTTTATTAAAAATTTAGACTTTATTGTTCTAAATCATTTTAAAGTAATTGTTTTTTATGTACTAAATAACGTAAATTTGTTCAAGTTTAAAAAAAATATTTATAAATGCATATTGAAAATATACTTTGTTCCAACACTTTTTATCATCCAAATGTAACTTTCAAAAAAAAAAATACATTTAGATCTTTTGACTTGCCAAATGAATTTAATGAATAATTTGATGAATAATATAAATTTGTTTACAATACATT
The DNA here is from genome assembly GCA_023170135.1 of Acarapis woodi. Lineage (NCBI taxonomy): Eukaryota > Metazoa > Arthropoda > Arachnida > Trombidiformes > Tarsonemidae > Acarapis > Acarapis woodi. The sequence goes on along the minus strand of BLXL01003843.1, from coordinate 8,384 downwards.
CTTATATTCATTTTGTTGCAAGCATAAAAAATTAAATTCGTTTTTAAGTTTTGTCCAATCAAATCATTTTTAGACTTTCTTTTTACGATTCGTCAAAATTTATTTAAATTAATTATTTGATTCAGATTTGAAAAAAAAAATTTTGTTTTTCAATTGTTATTAAAATGATATCAAGATTTTAGGAATTTCGTGGGCGTAAACTTTAAATAATAAAATAACTTAAGTAAAATATTTTAATGATAAAAATGTTAAATAAGATAGTTTCATGAATAAAAAATTAGAATCACTCATAGAAGATATTATAATGATAATTTTAATATTAAAATATCCTTATTAAATATTATGTGGAAAAGTTAAAATTTATTTTTATTCATATTAAAATTTGCAAAATGAGCAGACAAAATTTATTAATCTACCCAAACCATGAATTGAAGAATTATCCAACAAGGAACTTTTTCACAATTTATTTCATGAAATTTTCATGCAATTTGGCAGATAAATTAATTAATTTATGTAAATAAAAACATTCTACGAATTTGATACTTTACAGATTCGAAAATTCACAAACAAATGCACAAATTGACTTAAATTCAAAATAATATTCTGAAGTAAAATATTGAATTATAAAAATACATGTTTAGGCTATGATTTCTAACGATGAGTTAATTGATTTTTAGTTGATTTGATTCAACAGGTGTATAATTAGTAACATAAACATTAATTACATTAATTGTAACTCACTTTGATAATTAAGTCAATAGTCGACATCAAGAAATTCAAAAATCTGTTAATGTCACTTTTATCAAGGTTATCGCAACCATATTAATTGTAAATAAATGATTTATTTTTTTTTTAATTCAAAAACATTTTCCTATCATTTTGAACTGTAGAGGATTGAATGGCTTATTTCATAAAGATAGATTTCGGTCAAATCAATTACTTTTTTCAAGAAAAATTTCATTGAATAAAACTTTGAAATGAGAAATCGAAATTTTTCGAAATCTTTTCACAAGAAAAGCTAAATTTAAAAATAGCAGAAAAATTTTTATCCTAAAATGTTGTAAGAACTTAAAAAATAGACAAAATATACGAATCAGAATTTCAATTGAAAATAATTAATTAGATGCGATTATTCGAATTTAAAAATTTTAATTAAAATGCTTAAATGATTATATAGAATAGCTTTTGGATGATCGTTAAATAATGTTTGATATAATGTATAATCATAAATTAAACTTATGTTACATGTTCATCAAAATATTGTTCAAAATATAATTTCGTGGTGTATGTATCTAGACACAAACGTACATTTATAAAATGTAAAATAATCACCGTTTACGTCAGTGTATCAATATAATAATAGTGAATAATGATACACCTTTTGTATTTTCATTAGAAATTATTTTGTTGGTGCGAAAAAATCGTGGATTGATACCTAAGTTTAAATTCAAAATTTAAAAAAACCTGCTAAGCACACCTCGCATAAAATTTACCAGTAATTCTCCGACTTATGGCCTATCATTTTATTTATCACATATTATATAACAAATGATATTTATTTATATTCGGTTATCTTAATTAAATAAATACATTTGGCACTTTATGTCCATTTTAATAAGTGAATTTTACAAATAATAACTTGAAAATAGATTATATCTAACTATTGATTTCTAGAATGATTATTCAATAAAATTAAACACATCCAATTTAAAAATAACCTTTACTCATGGTTGATTCTTAAAAACAAATTAGTAACATTGATAAGTCATCTTGACATTTTTCCATATCGTAATAAGAAATTTTTAACGTGATAATTGATTCCAATAGGATAACACATTAAATTTTTAGTATCTTAATTTTAAAACTTCAAACATGAAAGTCTTAAAATGATTAATTTAAAATTAATTATTGATATTAATCATCTAGGTAAATAACCTAACAATTGAGAATTAAATTTTTATAATTTAATTAATTGTTTATTACCAACGAAATCTAAATCAAATGGTTGTCGTGACAAAAGATTTTTTTGTTACTTTTAAACCTAAGTAATGTATAATTTAATGAGATTTACTTATTAAATGAAATTTGATTAATAAATAAATTTAGTTAGTCAAATATTTACAAATCTTATCAATTTAAAATGATTAATAAACGTCGATTGATTACTTATTTATACTAGTTTATGTGTCTAGATTATTAAATAATTTTTGAACAAACTAGTTAGAATTTATATTAAAAAAAGACTGTATTATGAATTTTTCGATACTTTGAAGATACAAATATGATATTTAGTGGATGGTTACTAGATTGATGGAGCATTTATCAAATTAATTAAGATTATGAAAATTCACTAAATTACATTTTTTGATGAAATTGCCTCAAAATCAAAGACTAGCCATTAAAAATGATGGGTTGGTAATTAATTTGAATTCACCCTTCTTAAAAATTTGTCGTAATTACCTTGTGACCAACAGATAACTAGCTGTATTTTTTGTATATTTTGAAGATATATAATCATACTAAATATTTATACATTTAACAAAATATTGTGCATCATCTATTAGAATAGTTATTTTTATATGCTTATTTTACTAGGATTGATGATGGACAAGGAAAATTTTTTCTCAAGAGAATGAATAAAGTAAATTAATAAATTTTAGTCTTCTCACCTCATATCAGCCCACACAAACTGATGTTCTGATCTATTAAGCATGATAAATTACCACTTAAATTCATTATACAACAATTAATTTTTAATGTTCTCAATTTCATTGATTTCACTGAATCAACAGAGAAAAAAGACATTTGATTATTTCACTTAAAATTAAAATTTTAATTTATTTGTTATTAAATATTCAAAAAGTAAATTCTCTAATTATTATTTAAATTATGCATAATAATTAATAAATCACAATATAGAAATATTTTTCTTGAAATTTATTCAAAATTATAATTTATATAGATCAATCTAATTATATCAGATAAAAAATCTCAGTATGAAATTATTATTTTGATTCTAAATTATACATAACATAAAGAGCGTAAAAATATTTTTGATACAAGTTCTCGTCAGGAAAATATTATTTGATAAACTTTTCTTATATTAAATTTTAAACTTTGAAAAATATATTTGAAATTTTGAATTGGAAAAAGAAATTCTTAATATATTTTCTAAAAATGAGATCGCAACAGGTCGATTTAATTTTAAATATCTTAAAGATTCCAGTAAAACGTTTTGAATTCGTCTGTAGAACTAGAATTCATGAGTTGTGAGATTTATGAAAATAAACACATGTACGACAAACTAATATTAATGGGTTAATCTTATGATTTGTTATGAATTTTTTTGTGAATAAATGATGATGGGATAGATCATTTAATCTAGATTGCTATTCAGAATTTGAGACAAAAGTTGCAATTGAGTTAGAGCATCAGAACCCGTGTTCGAACTTGAATTTGCATCTGTATTTATACTTGTGATGCTTAAACCAGAATTCAATTGACCTAAAAAAAAATTTTCAAAAAGAATCAGTGACTTCATTATGCATTGAAAAAATCTTTTTCAAAATAAAAGCCTACTTTGCGGTGACCATGGATGATTTGAGAAAATTTGATTATTTATCGGGTTAGATGGCAATTGTCTCAACATCATCTGGTTACAAATACCCTCTAATAAGGCAGCAAATAATCGATTTTTTGTCTTTTGAAAATCTTGAGCAACTTGCAAAGTACGAACCTCTCTAATCAAAGTTTCGTTCTCAAATTTTAGTCTTAAACATCTATTACATTGCTTATTTATTAAAAGCGCCAACCGATCAACTTTACTTTCTTTGGCTTTGATTTGTTCAATTACTTGATCACAAGCTCTTTTATCAAATCCATCGATTACTCTTTTAAGTACAGCATTTGATGAACTAAATTCACATCTAAAAAAAATCCATTTAAATGAATAATAAATTTAATAAAATTTTAAATGAATAATAAATTTAATAAAATTTTAAATGAATAAATATTAAGAAAGTGTTAAAATAAGCATCTGGTAATTAAAATTTACCCATTTGAATGAAAACTTGTGCGGCCACCTGTTACAAAATTTTCATCTAATGTTTCATTGCCATCTTTGTCCACCTCTCTAATTAGTATTTTGATTACACATGAACATTTCTGATTGCCAGATTTATAATTGTTTGCGCACCTTCGTCTCGACATTATACCCGGAGCACTTACATGACCTGAACATTTTAAATATTTACCTCCCAGAATTTCAACTCGTCCCCTTTTAGTCATTTTGATTGAAAATCTGATAGTTCGAAAATCGAGACAAAATAAAATAAACAAATCAAAAAATCGTCTAGAAAAAAAATTGATCGCTCGGTAGGTAAAGCGAAGGAGGGATTATCTCCACAAATTATTTTTTATCTTAAAGGGATCTGAAACAAAAAAAATAAAATCTAGCTATATATATACGAATGATCTAATGAGCTAATTTTATCGATCAAATAATTCTCATATGATTTAATTAGGAAATTTTGAAATTTTAATTTAAAAAAATCAATTCGAATTTTCAGTTCAAATAAAATAAATAAAATTATCCAATCACTTTTTATTTAAGAAAATAATCCTCGATATTAATTTTCAAATTTTCTTTAATATTCTCTATTGAATTAAACCTTTAAAATTTGAATTTTATTTTTTATATTCGGAACGTTGGGAATATGGTTCAAAAAAATGAAAAAAATAACAAACTATCATCAAGATAAATTTTAAAGGCAAAATTTTATATATTAGACAACTTTGTTGAAGTAAATAGAAAACCTAAAAGTTGTAGATAACTTGAAATTCTAAAATCTCTAAAAATTAGCATGTGACTGAGGGGAAGATTCAGCAAACTTTGTTTTTTTATTGACAATGTTTGAGTAGGATATTTTGAAAATCATCATTGAAAACTAGGGTTTTTTTTTAGAATCACTTCAAAATTTAGGTGAAATATTTTTGAAATTTCGAATGCAAAAATTAAATGAGTTCATGATTGTAAATTTAAATTATTGAATACATACCTGTTTCTTATTCTTTGATATAACATTTTTGTAAATTTCACGTTTTTTTTTTTTTCAATAAGTGAAAAAAATTATATTTTGGTATTTGATGATAATGTAAGCTATTCAGATGAAAATCAATTTAGAATTTTTTTCCACCTATTTAAGTTACCTAGATATATATTATTCTCTAATTAAGAATTAATTGAAAAATACTTCTGACATATGCAATGGTTTTTAATTTATTGCGTCTCAATGTATTTGAATATTTTTTTTTCAAATTCGTCTTAGTATTAGATACTAAAAATTTTTTTGTACCATTTATTTATTAAGTTCTAATTAGTTGAATATGAATCAATTAAATTATTGGCTATGATTAATGTAATTATATCGATTTTGAACTATACAATAAAACTTATAATAAAATTTATCTTTTAAAATTCTAAAACTAAATTTAGAAAGTGATAAATTAATGAACATTATTATTAAAAATTGTTTTAATACATTAACCAAAAAGAAAAATATGTTTGAATCAGGCGTAAACTTATGAAAAAGCATGCAAAATTTATGCTCTATTCGTAAAGAATTTTTGAGAAAATTAAGCAACCAAGTCTGCATGAATCATACAGGATTTCTATGTATTTTTCCATAAATTTTCAACACAATTCGTTCAAAAATCATGTACATAAACTGATGCATTCTTACATATTTCTTGTTAGTCAAGGAAATTTCCAAAAATAAAAATAAAAACAACGATAAAAAATTTTTTACTTCAATAATTCAAACTTTAAAATAAAACTTTCCTATTGCAGAATTTATTTTATTAAGTCAATAGATCATAATAGATTATTTTCAAAGTTACTATAATTTTAAATAAAATCATGAAATTTGTCAATTCAAACCTATTTTCCTTCAGTACTAGAAAATGTGTAGTTATTTTGAGATTCAATAAATTTTAATTTTCAAGTATAGACTCATTAAATGGACAAAAAGATCGAGTGGAATTTTCCTCTTAACAAAATGTTTTCTTCAAAATTTGAGATACTTATTTATTCATTTTTAATTTAAATATAGTACACTTTTTTTATTTCATTATTAGTGTTAAATCGCAGCAAGTTCAAGTTTGTTTAAATTAACATATGAAGATTATGATTTTAATTTTTAATTATAATTTTTCAAATGAATCCTCAAAATTGATTTTTAAAATTAAAATCTAGAAATAATTTCAATAATTTTTTTTTTTAATAAAACATATTCTCGCATGCACAAAGCTTAATTTCTTTTTTTCTCTCCTCATATATTGAAAAAATATTTTATTCATAAAATTAGTCCAACAGTATGAAATTTTGTTTGAATAAAACTACCAATTATTAACTGGTATTAAGATGTTTTTTTCAAAAATACTTTCTTCAGAGAAAATCTATTTTAAAATGACGTATTAATGACCTAATGTATGATCTAATCTTAATCTGATCAATAAATTATTTGCAAAGATTTTATTTCAAATTCACTCAGTTAATTTTATATATCTATATATTTATGTTAAAATATAAAAATAATGTTTTTAACCTTTTCATAAGAAAAAACGTGTTTTGAATATGATTTAATCTTGATTTAAATCAAAATTATTGTAAGAAAAAATATTTTCAATTAAATCGAAAAAATTTAATAACTAAATTTTTGAAATTCGCGAAGGATAAACTAAAATAGAAGACTTTTATAATCTATTTTGATTAAGAAAAATCAATCACGACATTTATGAACTAATTTAATTATGAAACCTAAACTTTTTTTTTTGTTGTAAAATAATTCTTACCGCTTTTCATATTTTCAACATTATTTTACCAAATATTTTAATCAAAATTTTAGCTTCATTCATTCAGATAATTGCAATTAAAGCATAAAATTATAATTTCTAGCAAAAGTAATTGATGATTTTTAGTGTAAAAATGTATTTTTTTCTTTTACCTAGAACAAAAATCTCTAGTATTTTTTCAATTTTTATTATCGATTTTCTCACAAATATCCAGTTTTAAATGTAGATTTTTGTTGATTAAATATCAAAAAGCGATCATAGCTTAAAAAATCTTTAAAACGATTCAATATTAGAAACAGCGAATATATATATTTTTTATGATTTAAAATTTTTTTTTTATCCAGGTAACATAATTTTGAAAAGATCTTCTGAAAAATAAATATTCATCATATTATATCTTAATATAATATTCTGTTTAAAAATTACTAAATCGAACTCATCAATTTATCATGTACATAAAATTATAAAAAAAGTGAAAGTTTTTACTGATGAAACAAACACACTCGAAATTTTCATTTTAATTATTTTGTTGAATTAAATTATCCAAACAGCAGCCAAATGTAAAAATAATACGGACGTTAAAACCTACTTAGAAAATGTTTAATAATCAAATGAAAAATAAAGATTACTATATTTGAATAAATTTTACCGCACTTATGAAAAATTTTTAAAAAGATGCTGATTAAGATTACGCAAGAGTAATTAGTAAAAATAAAATGAAAACACTTATTTCGAATTGAATTACTAGTGATAGGGAAATTCTCAAGGTTTACTTACTATTTATTTATTATATATTGATGAAAAGAATAGTATAATTGAATTTGTGGTATGATTTACATAAATAATTAATATTCAGAACTGAAATTAAGTTTCATATTAGTCCTATCTTTGAGATTAAAAAACTGATTTTTTTAGTAAGATTTTCTTTTTTTATTTTCAAAATAAAAGCAATTGAATCAAAATTTAATTTTACCAATCCGATAATTAAGATAGTTAAAATTCAAATTTTTTTATCATTAGTTTGTCCTAGACAATTATTTTTTACATAAAAAATCAAATTCAATTTTAAACAGTTCAGTTAAATAATTTCTATCGGCTCGCATCAAACAGAAATACTTCTTACTAAATTTAATGAATCTCTTATTTCAAGAAAAAAATATGGCTCATTGTATTTTATATTATTCGAATAATTTTTTTTACAAGCTAAGAAAAAATACACGCGTTGTTTGTAAACTTGATAAAAAAAATTTACGAGTAGCCACATGAGAAACAAATTTTTATTTTGACAAATTTAATTGGATATCAAAATGACTATAAATATGTTTTTTCTTTTTTTCATTAATTCAAAAGTGTATGATGAATAGTGCTTAATAATTTAGTAATATGTCCAACAAATCATCAATATTAAAAAATTTAAATTTGATTCTAAATGTGTATCATGCTTATGTTCAATATACATGTGCTGTGTTGCATCTAATGATCATTTAAAACACTCACTTTAATCTTGTGTGTGAATTTCGGAAGATTTTTGG
>BLXL01003842.1:0-10532 GCA_023170135.1 Acarapis woodi | reverse complement strand
AACAGGATTTTCATGATCAGTTTGTTTATGTTTGACTGTCTAGTATCAATTTTGAATTTGATTGCGTACGATACGGTTTATGTGATTTGAGAAAAAAAATATTTTTCTAATTTCATGTTTTAATCAATCGAATTACACAATTGATGAGAATTTCATAAAGTGATTATCAATGTTTTTTTAATTATTTTTCTTTTGAAAATTGCCTTTCTACAATGTATCCATTTAATAAAAAAATAATCAACTTTTAATTGACCAAAGTGATGTGCGTCCGTTGATTTGCATTCATTAAATTCATTATTTTTATTGTGTCCGAGTCGTATACATCAAAAGAAATAAATTTTAAATATGGATTCAGTTGGATTTGCTGGTAGTTTACTACCTGGATTGTTCGGTGCCGAACGTTTTAACACATTAAGTGGGCTCAATAATTTAAATAATATAAACAATTTGAATAGCCTGCCGACTCTGGCTAGTAATTTAACTAGTCTGTCCAATTTAAGTGCAAGTTCTGCATTCTCAAATGTATCTGTAAATCATCATAATCAGCTCAATCGTACTAGTGATCATAACAATAATTCATCTTTAGGACGTAATCTACCACTTCAACAACTCGACTTAGGTAATTTAAGTAAATTGACAAGTGAAAATAGTGCAGTAACATTATCGAACCAAAATCCATCTAACAACAGTCTTCTAAATAGTTCAAGTACAAGTTCAACAAGTAGTACAAGTAGTTCAAGCGGTGTTGGTTCAGCTGGCTCAACAACGACAATTCATCATACATATGGTGATCAAAAGCCACCATACTCCTATATTTCTTTAACTTTTATGGCAATACAAAGTTCAGATGAAAAAAGGTTGACCTTAAGCGATATCTATAAGTTTATAATGGATAGATTTCCTTACTATCGAAAAAACACCCAACGTTGGCAAAATAGCCTAAGACATAATCTAAGCTTTAATGATTGCTTTATTAAAGTACCGCGTAGGCCAGATAGGCCTGGTAAATTGAGTGCAGGTAAATTAAACTTTAACTTCGTATCTTTATACTATTACATTATTCACACTCTTTTTTTCATAAAAGTGTTTTTACATATATATTCAAAGTAATTTGAATAACCTATGCCATTATTTTACTATTTTACTTGATTTGGCTCATTATATTAAGACTCCTTTACTCATTAATTTAATTTAAAATTAATTAACAGTTATTCTACTAATATACTATCAATGTTATTTAAACACACACTTTTGTTGTTCTAATTATAGGTTTTTATGTGCATAAATCTATAAAAATTGAAATATTATTCAAATATTTGATTTTGAATACCATAGAAATATTTAGAAGTACCTGATATCACAAATGAGAAAATTTTCATTCTAATAAAGTTTGAAAAAACTTTTTTTTCATTATATATAATAAATTTTATGTACAAATAGCACGTAACGGAAGTCAACTAAAGATTTGATAGTTTTCCAAATGAATCAAATAAAAATTTTTGTGCAAATTAGAATCGTAACAAAATAGATTTGTAAAATAAAATGGATTACTGATTAATCTCGTCACTAACGTAAAAAAATTTTTGAACTTTAGGGACTTGAATTGACTTTAAATTAATTCGCAAGCTTTTATTTTCAATATACCTGTTTCAATATTAAGCCATATTTTAAACAATTTAAATTGAATTGTTTCTTTTTAGTGGTTTTCGAAAAGAATTTTTTGAAATCTAATAATTTTACATAATTAAGGAGATTTTGTTAAAATTGTGAATCTTGCGTTCCAAAAAAATTAAATAAAAATTATGATTAGCTATTCTTAATATTTTAAAATCCAAAATAATGGTTTGAAAAAGACGTTTATTAGCTGTTTTTTTTTTACCTGAGTTCAAAAATTAATTTAAACTCTAAACTGGCTAGCTTTCTAAATTTATTAAAATATTAAAACGATGGAATCGAACGAAAAAGAAAACTATTCACACAATTATAGACTAAAATTAGTAGCATGTTTTAATTCAATTTATTTTTTTTTAGGCATTTTTATACGAGAATTTATATAGTTTTTTTGTAAACCTATAAAAGATGCTTCGATGATTCAAGTTTGGCAAAGCAAACAAGAGTTGTTTTTTAGCGCAGATTTTCTTTGTACACTATTATAAAGTTATTTCACTTGCAATAGTGTTTTTTAGGTTTCAAATAGAAAAGATGCTAATTCTTTCAAAAAGCTTTATAATATAGATTTTAGAAATCTTGAAAGAAGATTTGTTCATCACTCTTCTGCCTGGTTGAATCGGTTAATGACTTAGATCTATTTTATTTCAAATTGCTCGTGTGTGCATGTGTAACCATGGATTATAATTTTCTGATATTATTATCATATTTTAGACAATATGCGAAAAAAACATTAATGATAACTTTTTTTGCAACCATTATAAAACTTATCCTTCCTTTTTTCTTTTTTTCCAAATATTTCATTTTTATTCTATCACAATGATTTATTTATAATACTCATGGTCATTTAAATTATTATAGTTCGTACAATTTTAATTACAAACAATTCATTTTAATTTTCTCTTTTGTGCTATAGGCAAAGGAAGCTATTGGGCTTTACATCCTCTTTGTGGAAATATGTTTGAAAATGGTTCATATTTACGACGTCGGAAACGATTCAAATTAGCACGTAAAGGAATAAAAGATATTACTGCCATGGCAATGGCTGATCTCCAGCACTATGAAGCAAGTCAACGTAAAGCGATGCTTCAAGAACAAGAAAAATTAAGATCATTGACAGCTGCCGTTGCAATAACTTCAAGTCCTAGTGTTTTTAATAATTTAACCAATCTTAACAATCTAAATAATCTGAATGATCTAAATACAGGTGATAATTTAATTCGAACAAACTCGAATTCTTCAAAACAATCAGCCAATTCGAATTGTACAAGTCCAATGTCTATAGTACATCATTCTATATCTCAACAATCTTCAATTCATCAATCATCTAATATATCAACTAATTCACTTAGTCAACATCAACAATTGAGCTCTTCAAATCATCTTAATAAATTGAATACTCTATCTTCAGTGAATAATACATTACCTACTAATTCAGTGGCTCTTGCTCAAGCAGCCGCATGCAGTGCTGCACTTGCTGCCTGTGATAGTTTACGTAATTATAATGGTGTGTTTAATATGGCTAATGTGCTGAATGGACATCGCCTTTTCAACCAACAACACAATTTATTAAACAATAATAAATCTAATCAAATATCTGATCAAGATAACAACAAATTAAATAAAGCATCAATCAAAAGTGAAAATAATCCTTCTCACGATGATTTAAGTAATCTAGAAGGTCTGTTTAACCGAGTTGGCAGAAAAACATCATTCAGTATTGATCACCTCTTAAATAGTAATAATAAAGGTGTAATTGATAAAAAAGAAGGTCTAAATGATAATAATTTGAGTAATAGTTCTAAGAATAATAACTATCAAGATCAACTTATGGCTGCTACGAGACAACAACTTGCTGCTATGCAAGCACTTGGCTTTAGCCTCAATAATGACAAAGCGTTGCCTTCTGATTCTTCTGCAACTCAACTAAGTGAATTTTATAATCAATTTTTAGGCACTAATAGTTATGTGAATGCTGCATTGAATAGCTTTACAAATAATTTTAATACAACAAATAATCAACTTTCAAATAATCCATTCATTAATAATAATTTTCACCAAGTATCTAACTTATTAAATTCAGTTGGATCAACAAATCTCACACCACCGCCGAATTTAAATTCACCTATAAACGAAGATCAAAAAGTACATGTTGAAGAACATGATAAAAATGAAAAAGACGAAGAGGATAATGATGAGGATTTGAGATCAGAGATGCATTCTCCATTTTCAGTAGCATCAGGCAGAAGCGGAAGAAGTTCAACTGTGAATATTGAAGAAGATTGTGATTAGTTGTACATGTATTTAATTCATTGTATTGACTAATTATGTGTATAAAGATTGTGCTCGTGCTCTTAATTATTTCAGATTGTTTAAAAAATTATTTCATGTCCTTTCAAATTAAGATTTTCATATTATTCCAAAAGTGGACTAATCAAAAAAACAATTTATGAATAGTGCTCAATACTTCAGCATTGACCTCCATTTCTTTTGATAAACAATAATATAGTCTAAGTGCGGTTATTCGTAGATCAATAGCTTTGTCATTTTAGACTGTTTTGTTAGTTATTTTCATCAACAATTTATTTTATAAACATATGGATTCATCTTAATTAATCTTTTTCCGTACTCAAAAGTACATAAAACTATTCTACATCTTTTTTCTTGATTTGTAATTTTTTTCCTGCTTATTCTTTAATGATCATTACAATTGATTGATTTGTATCCTATTTCCTGTTTTCCTAACCTGTGTATATTTGAAGTTCAATGATTTTTATTTTAAAATTACTTATCAAGACAAAGCGAGTTTGTTGCGATTTGTGAAAATAAAGACTAAAAATAGTTTTTTCCCCTGAAATTTAATATGAATCCCGTGTACTTTTATTAAATCAAAAAAAAAAATCTATCATTCATTGCAAGATTCATAATTTTTTTAGAATCAAAATGAATTTTCAGGTTCTAAATATTTTTCGTAAAAAAAAAAAATGATATCCAGGTGTGCGGTAAATAATAATTTACGCATACTGTGTATTACATAGTATATTACATAGTGTAAACTCCACGCCCACCTAAAAATCAAATTAAAGCGTGTGAAACGAATTAACATTTTTCAAACTGTTGGAAATTTAATTTCTTGTTTTTCTTCAAGTTTATCAAATTTTGATTATATTTTCAGTGTTCTAAATTTTAATCTACTTTAATTAAATTTTAGTCATACTGTGGGTATCTAAAAAGATATATTTCTAATAGTTTGCAAAAAGGTGTAAAAAAGGGTTCATTTTTAAATGAGATAAAAGTAATTAATTTATTAAGTTACACTAAAATTTATCGTATAGTATAGAAATTTTAGATTCGAGGCTTAAAATTAAAAAAATAAAATTTTAAATATCAAAAGTAAACCTAAATTTAGATGTGAATTTATCTGAATATTTTTTAATAATTTCTTTATAAGACTCGATTTTTTTTTTATTTTTGATTGACCATTGTATGTATTTTGATTGCTTTTTTCTTAAAGAATTACTTTTTGCAAATGTATAAAACGATTCGATTTGGTCAAATAATGAGAAAATAAAATTCAACTATCAATCTATCATCATTTCTTAAAAAATAAAAAGAGAGAATTTTAAATTGAGCGAATTTCCGGTGCCAATTAGAGAATATGTATATAGAGCTCGCAATATATGAATTCAAAAACAAATACACAATTCGATTTTACGATTCTCAAATTCAATTATAAAAGCACTGGATTTTAAGAATATTTTAGATTTTTCTATTTAAATAAATAGCTTTTTCCCTTTAATTCTATTGATTAGATATTATGCTCTTATTTTGAAATCAATAAATTCGCCGTTTTATAATTTTAGATGATTTTCTAAAATGCCGTATTTAAATAGTTTTTTAATGTTGAGCTTTTTACGCTGTCAAGTGTTTTTGTTGGAAATTATCTGAAGACCTACACTTACAAATTTTTGTTCGTTAAAAGTGATAAAAATACATTAAACATTAATTTACCTTTGACATATTCATGTTGATGCTTAAATCAATGATTTCTAGATCATTTTAAATATAATCATTGGCTCCGACCCCCGCGCATTACCTATTTGATTAGCTTTTGGATACCTGTCGATCCGAAAGGTGTGAAGATAAACAACACCCGACTGTTTTCAGTTGATTTTCTTTTTTAATTTCTTTTTATTTAATTTCTTCTTATTTAATTTGAACTTTTTGCTTTCAAAACTTCTTTTCATTTTTTTTTTTCAAATAGAATTTCAAATCATTCTGTCTTTAAGACTTTACTGGCTTCTGCTATTCAATTTGGGGCTGCGGCCTGCCGTTTATGAAAAACTACAATTTTACACGCAATCTTTAATTTTCAGTGCATAGGTCATGTACATACATATGTACAGAGATATTTAATTTTATCTTTACTTGACCAGCATACACTCAACACACACAAATATGAGATTGAGTACGATACTCAAATGTATTTCATAGATTGTTGAAATTAAAAAAAAAGCAATTAATTAATGGAAAGGCAATGTGACTGCTTTTTGATTGTTTTCTCACCTTCAGTGTTTTTATGTACTCTTAATTTGCTTTAGTTTATAAATTCATTTTGTTGCTCTATTAGTAACTTATAGATAGAAACGCATTATATCAAACTCATTGTATAAAACTCTTATAAAGTTGAATTGCACAAACAGGCCAAACTTGGACTCGATACTATAAGAATTTTTTTTAGGTTTTCTGATACTTTTCAATTTAAATTGTTCTTATGCTTCTTAACAAGATTGTAATCAGAACTACTGTTTGCACATATTTTGAAACAAAAAGCTATCGGTTTTTATACAAATTTTATGCATGTATTTTCTAACAATCGTTTTTTTGTTGTGAATTTTGACAAATTTAAAACAGCAAAACCTTTTTAAATTATTTTAAAATATTGGTGTAAAAATCACGGCACGATTAAGATTAAAAATGCCTTAAAACTTGAATTTGTGCTTCATAGTTTTTTTTTTACTTGAGCGAAACATTTCGTTTTAATCCAATAATAAATCAAAAGATTTATTTAGGTTAGTTTCCGATTATATTTAATTGTTATTTAGCCGTTTAGTTATGATAGAAAGTGATGTTCATTTTTTTTGAAATACAATTCTTTGATGAGGCACCTAATATTTATAGCACATAAAATAATTATTTAATGCTAATTATGGCTTTGAAAAAAACTAATATCATTTCGGTGCATGTAAGATGAAATCAGTGAAAAATTAAATTATGATATCTAAAATTTATCATTTTTTTTCTAATAGCTTTTATTGGGATTTTTTAAGTATCTTATCTTAGTTTAACTATAAAATTTGACTTGATAGTTGCATGTACTTTCGCATAAATAAATATGAATCAAATAAAATTCATGTGTTACGAAATAATAAAACTTCAAATAAAATCTAATAAAATCAACTGTTGCCTTGACAACTTTCATGTTTACTTTTTTTAATTTTTTTTACATTTTTAATTTAAATTTTTTTCATTTCACTTTTATTTAAAACATAAATATTTACATGTAAAGTTACTATTGCTTAGAAATGTAGATCTAGTTATGAAAAAAAAAGTTAAATTTTTGTGAAATTTTCTTTTCGAACTTATTTTTAATGTATCCTTTCGGCCCAGATTCTTAGTCTATATTAAAATACAACAAATTAAATTATGAAACTTTATTATTTATGACAAAGGCTTTAAAAAGAATCTATTTTATCGGCTTTTGTATTTTTTTTAACAAAAGAATATTTGAGCATAAACTTTTGAATTTGTATCATTTGTTTAAGTGCTAACTATATGAGGTTTTAAACACACCAAATTATGTACTAATAACATTTTAAGCACTGCCAGCATATTAATAAGACAGTTCTACAATATCATAATTACTTTTCAAAAACCTTTTTTATAGGGCATAAAAAGCTAATTCATAAAAATATTTGGTTTTGAAAACTTTCAAAAATTTACATTCATTAAAGATGATCTTTTCAAAGTAATCAACAATCTTGTAGGTTTAGCAAGAAGATGATGAATAAAAAGCAAATTGAATAATAACTTATTGGTAGTCAAACCTTTAGGATTAATTAGATAAGGTTTATTATCTTTTATGTTTTTTATTAATACATAAATATTTATTACACACTTGCTTGAATACATATAAATAATATGTAATCTGAGTTTGAAAAAAAAATGAACCGATTCAATCATTTTTTTTTTTTCATTTTTTTTTCACAAAAAGACTTTATTTAATTGGGCTAATTATGGATATAAAAAGCTATATATATATTTTTTTGAGTAAAAAAATCACTATTTTACTCTGTGATTGATTAAAACCAATAGAGCTTAGAATGTATATTAATTTTAAAATAATAAAATATAAAAATTAGAACTTTTTATGATCGAAACTTGATCAACTCAATAGCTAAAAAAACATATTATATTTTCTTTTAATTAAACAATAAAAGTTTCACCTTTTTCCTTTTTTTCTTTTTAATTAGTCATTTAATGTTAATTATTAATCTTTAAGGTCTGATTTAAGAAATTTATCATGAATAAATGGATTAAAAAAAATAAATGTACATTGATGAATAAAATATTGCTTCTGCCGTTGTTTTATGATAAAATAATAAATTTTCTTTAAATTCATTCTCTTTTTTTTAATATTAGATCATAAATAAAATTAAAACTCAAAAATTACTTCACTAAGAATACTTTGTTAAGTTAATTAAAGATTAGTAACTACCAAATGAGCCTATCTAATCTTACAAAAAATTTTTATTTTCTTGGGTTATATAATGATTCTTTATAAATATTTTTATTTCTGTTAAAAATCTTTCAAATAAAAATTTTCTTTCTTTTAAAAAAAATAAAAAAAAATCCGGAACCAGCACCCTTAAATCAAGATCCTTAATGCTAACAAACTATAAAGTCAATATATACTTTACAAGTGTATTGAAGTCGTTATGTACTCTCTTTACATAGAATTTCAAAATTAAAAACTATTCATTAAAGATTTTCACTTTTTGAAGACACTTCAGTGCTGGGTCTAAATTTTTGTTTCTATTTATTATAAGCCGATGATAATCCTTGTTTAATATATAGGTGGGAGTCTAGGTATTCTCATTAATTACCACCAATAACAAACTAACTAAAAAAAATAGATTGCCGACAACAAGCAGTATTTTCTAAGGTTTGGTATCATTAGGGTTAGGCATCAAAAGTGTGTTTTTGGGAATCTTCTATCTTTCGAAAAAATTCTCTAAATCTTTGATTCAGATACGTTCATCAAAATACATAATATAATAAACTGTCAGAATACAGATTTAAATTAAACAAAATTATACTGAAAAAGGAATTTGTTTCATACAAAAATTTAGTCTTTTTGTTCGTGAGAGATTTCGTTCTTTTTATTAAATGGCATGAATCCATTTTTTATGATTCATAATTTTGAATTATTTAAAAAAAAAAAGAACCGTTTTATAGTCTTATTCATTTAAATACTACTGCAGTAAACTAAAAAAACTTCATAATGATCGAAAGCAAATTGTTTGGGCGCGCTTCTGCTTTTGCGGCTTTTGATGAAAATGTTATACAAAAGCTAATAAATATTTTCTGATGTTTGAATTATTTGTAAATTCTATGCAAATGATGTTTTTATACAACTTCAATTCTCAAATATATTTACAATAAAAAAAATTTTAAAAAAGAAAAAGAGAAAATTAATATTTTTGTCTTGAATTGATTTTCGAGGTTGATCTTAAGCTATTTTTTTTCTTGTTGTTTTTCTTCTTTGTATTACAAAAATGTAATCTTTTTTCATGAATATTAGGATTTTAATATTTTAAAATAGATAAATATTATTCTACGCTAATTTTGACAACTTTATGTTTTTGTCTTATTTGAAACAAACTGCGAACTATAATATTCTGATTTTTATAGATAAATTCAAGTTTTATAGTTTGAAATTTATATTAAAAAGAGTATTTTTTTTCAACTGCAAGTATAAAAATTTTTATTTGTGCGACTTCACGTAATTTGAAATAAATAAATCTTACGTACTAATAATAAATTGTTATTAATTGAGTTTTAAGATTAAATATTCAATTGATCAAATCAATTTGATGCACTTATAAACATTTTTTATTATTTATTTAGAAACATTTGTTCGGCAATTTGAAAATATTTTCCTAAAAAATAGAAGCGGAATAATTAAATTATATTCTTATTTTATTAATGCATTAATATTCGATAAATATTCAATTCATTATACCATGAATATAAACTATTATTTCAATTAATTATTTTGAAAATGATAAATTTAAGTATTAAATTAGAAATAATCTAATTTACACCTGATCAAAAAATATATTTTTTTTTACATTCAGTTGTTATTTATTTTTATTTAAAAAAGAAAATAATTTAATATTGAAAGATGATTCAAAATCGTGTTGAAATCTATAATTCTGTTTGTCGCTGTTTGTTTTCAATTTTATTTTTTTATCAATGAAAATCTTATAACATGAATTTCTGGGTAAAATTTTGTCCTGAATTGTAAAATTAAATTTGAATTTTTTGCTTAAAGCCGAGAAAGATCAAATAGTTCGAATGCTAATTTACTTAGATAATAGCGAATAAAAACGTTTAAGCTTTTGATAGGCAAATTAGCCATGTAAATGAGATAATAGCTTTTTATTTTTTTAATCATTCGACCCTATAACAGACTAATATTACCTTAAATAATATTATTACCAAACTAGCGATTTTTAATCTCTGCTTAATCAAATTGCTTATTGTTGTCTTATTAATCTTAATTTAAATTCATTTAGCTT
>BLXL01003827.1:0-10633 GCA_023170135.1 Acarapis woodi | reverse complement strand
ATTATGTAGATTTTTGTCTTTGCATCAACTATAATATTATCTTTAGCGTGTTTGTCTGCAGCGAAAAAAATACATAATCGAATGTTACATAATGTTTTCGCAGCACCAATGAGCTTTTTCGATACTACACCTTTAGGTCGAATTTTGAATAGGTTCTCAAAAGATATCGACACAGCGGATTTTGGAATAAACATTTCCGTGAGAGGCGTTGTAATATACAATTTCAGAGCATTGGTATCATTCACTTTAATTTCAATTGAAACACCGTGGTTTTTAGTTGCTCTTATTCCTATTGTCATTTTGTATATTTTTATTCAAACATATTTTATTTCAACTTCTAGACAATTAAAAAGATTAGAATCGATTACACGTAGTCCAATTTATTCACATTTTCAAGAAACCGTATCGGGTGCATCAAGTATACGAGCATACAATTTGGAAGATAAATTTGTGCAAGAATGCTGTGATCTAGTCGATGCTAATCATCGAATTTACTATCCAAATATAAATGCTGTTAGATGGTTAACTATTCGACTGGAGTTTTTAGGCTACTTTATTGTATTCCTATCATGTAAGTTATTCTATTATCCAATTTAACAAAATCTATTCATTAAAAAATTTTCTTTCTTAGCATTTTTTGCAATTTTATTTAGTGATACTTTGTCTCCTGGTCTTGCTGGTGTCAGTATCACTTCTTCTCTTACAATCACAAATACATTAAATAATCTTATAAAAAGTTTTAGTGATCTGGAAACAAATATTGTTTCAATTGAACGTTGTTTAGAGTACACTAAAATTGAATCGGAAAGTCCAAACGAAATACCTGAAAAGAAACCAAAAAAAGACTGGCCTTCTTTAGGAATGATTAAATTTGAAAATTATTCAACAAAGTATAGATCAGACTTAGATTTAGTATTAAAGGAATTAAATTTCACTATAAAAGATGCTGAAAAAGTTGGAATTGTTGGTCGTACAGGTATAAATTTAAAAAAAATTTTCTGAAAAATTAAAAAAGTTTATATTTTGATTTAAATTTTAAAACAGGTGCCGGAAAATCGACAATTACTCTATCTTTGTTTAGAATTATAGAGAGTGTAAGCGGTAGAATTGTAATTGATGACATTGATATTGGTCAAATAGGTTTAAATGATTTAAGATCTAAATTAACGATTATACCTCAAGATCCAATTTTATTTACCGGTTCAATGAGATTTAATTTGGATCCTTATGATGAATACACTGATGATGATATATGGAAAGCTCTGGAACAAGCACATTTGAAAAAATACGTGGATAAGTTCGAATTAGGACTTGAACATCCTCTGTCTGAGGGTGGAGAAAACTTGAGTATTGGACAACGTCAACTTATTTGTTTGGCGAGAGCATTACTTCGAAAATCGAAAATCTTAATTTTAGATGAAGCAACAGGTTCATAGATTCGAAATTATCTATTTTTTTAATGCTGATTTTTTCTTATTTAAAAAATTAGCCTGCGTTGACCTGGAGACTGATGAACTTATTCAAAAAACAATTAGACAAGAATTTAACGAAACCACTGTAGTGACTATTGCTCATCGATTAAATACTATTATGGATTATGATAAGATAATCGGTAAGTTGATTTCAAAATTATTAATTAGATGATCTTCAATTAATATGATTTATTTAAGTACTCGATAATGGCCGATTAGCCGAATTCGCCTCTCCTAATGAATTACTCAGCGATAAGAATACAATATTCTTTGAAATGGCAGAAAAGTCTGGTTTGGTTCTTAAAAAATATTCCAATTAACTTAACTATTGTAATTTGAAATTGTATTTTTCTTGATTTATTAAAAAAAATCTATTTTTCAAAAAATAAAACCAGCGTTTTGAAATTTAATTTCAATACTATTGAAAAGATTCGATTAATGATTATGTTTAGAAAACGTTTTCTAATAGATACTTTAGATATCTTAACACATTTAATTTAGAAAAATACTCTAATTTTTTTGACTGTATCCGAAAAATTTATTTTGAAGTTTTTGAAGGTTTTAGCATGATGATCAAAAATAATTTCCCCAACGATTTAAAAAATATTAAGAAATTTTTTTGAGTGTTTTTTTTTCTCAAATTTATTAAAATAAAAAATGACACAAGTTTAAAAAATTTAAATATTAGTTACGAAAATACTTTTGAAATAGGCATAATTTGAAGATAATTAAAATAAATGAAAATAATAAGCTAGAACTGATAAAATTATATATTATATTATTCATTTTGTTGACTAAATTACATAATATATTTCATATTAAATTTCTTAAGTCACGATCCTGACTAAATGCATATGACTAATTTCCAAGTTAATAAATCGGAGAAAAAAATTTAAGAAATTGAATCATTTTCAAAAAGATCTGCTTTGTAGAACATAAAATTATTAGATCAACTGAGTAAAATTTATGGTGAAATTGTGATATTCCAATGAAAATGTTCAAATCAAGAAAATATGGTACGATCAATAATATCTTTTAATTAAAAATTTTACCTTATAAATATAAATTTTTAGCTCTATAAAAATATTTGTCATCGGATAAAAATTTAAGATACTATTGTTAACGAATCCATCCTACTTATTGTGGATTCATTAAGTCGATAACCACAAGCTGGACAGAGATTTTCCGCTTCTTTAGAGAAATCTATGAATTCTTTATACATGAATGGCAAGTAACATGAATTGCATCGAAAATATTCATTATTATTAGTTAAATGATAGCCAGTCAGAATTGAAAAAGGTATGACACATCGACATGAATCACAAACAAGTTGTAATTTGGGTACAGAGCATTCGCAAAATGGACACATACTTGTATCTTCTTGAGTTGAATCTAAATAAATAAAAACTAATTAGTTTCAAAAATAGTTCAATTTAAAAAATTGTTATTTTGAATTGAAAAAATATTCTTTAAAATTTGCTAATTATATTGAAATCACTACATTGCACAGACCTGTAGAATCTATTTTCTTTGCCGATGCAGATTTTCTAATTAATGTTTCAATCTTTCGTCTGAATTTATTATCCATTTGTTTAAGATGCAAATTGTTTTGCAGCAATACGGTTGAAAAATTTATGGCTTGCTTTTGATTATTAAGTTTAAGACATTCGACAACAGTTGTGGATAATATTTGGGCAGCGTGTTTTGGAAATTTGTTTATGTTATTTGATACTTTACATAACAATTCACAGCTTTTATTTAATTTTTCTAACTTAAGATATATTTTAGCCAATTTATAACAATGAAGTAAATGAAGCGCACTAAGTAATTCGAATGAAATTTTGAGTCCATTAGTCACCAAACTTTTGCTCATATCAACAAGTAAATTGTGTGCATTATCATAATTTCCATTGGTTTGTTCTTCCTTAGCTAATAAAAGCACTGTCTTTGTTGCTTCTCTATATTGATTTGAACACATATAAAGTTTGAATAAATATCGAAAATCCGCTTGGTTACCTTTTTCTAATTCATCAACCAATATTTGAATTACTTGTCGGATTAAATGTTCATTATTACTCTTACAAGCAAACTCAATAGCCAGTTTAAGGGAATCTTCCCCGCTAATTAGACTGTTTGTTTGATTATTATCAAAATTTTTAAATGATTTTTGCATATGATGTGCTTTTAATAAATTTTCAATGCCTTTATGATACTGTCCAGCTAAACAGTAAAATTTACCAGAATTTAAAGGATTATGTTCCGCTTCATAATAAATAGCAACCCGTTCCAAATGTTTTATTAGATCCTTTTCATGCTTTTGTAATTTATCCATACTAACTCCAATTGATGACTCGTCAGTGAGATGAAGAATTTCTAAAAGAGCGTTCATATAAAGATTCATCTGGGATTCTTGCAGTGCAAGTTCAAATGCTTCCTCCAATTTACCTTGTATAAATAAAAAATTTTTATTAAAATTGTTATTAAAATTTTAAAATTTTTTTCTTTCATCGCACCTGAATAAACAAGAAATTCAATAGCCGATTCGTAATCATTTGCTTCTTGAAAATGTTTGGCAATCAATAGACAAGCTTCAGCACAAATATTCGAAGTTGTACGTTCTTTTCTTACTAATCGAACTGCTTCCTGTGGTCTATTTAATTCATTTAACAAAAGACGAACGCAATCTATTTGTTGACCGGTCTGTTCATATGCTCTAAATGCTTCAGAAAATTCGCCTTCTTTTTCTCGTAATTTACCATATTGAATTAAAATAGTATTTGAATTTGTCATTTTGACTTTTTCTAACATTTCTTTCACCTTATTAAGATTATGTGTTTTCAAATAAAGTAAACAAGCATTTTCATGTCGACCTATTCGTTCGTATAAATTTGCTGCCTCATTTAACAAATTAGACTCTTCACAAACAATAGCTGATTGAGTGACTAAATTGGAATCATTTAATTTTAAAGCAATTTGAATTCCTTTTTTACTATTACCACATTTGATAAGACATCTTGATATACCAGCCAAACATTCTGCATTATGTCTCTTCAATTCCTTTCGTTCCTGATTATCAGTTTGTTCAATTAAAGCTTCCTGGTAATGATCAGATGCAAGTTGATAATTTTCTTCAAATTCAAGTTCATGAGCTTGTTTCTTGTGAATAAATGGAAGTTGATTACTAGCCAAACGTTTTGCAAGTACAAGACAATTACTCCATTGCATTAAATCCAATCGTAGTTTGAGAGCGTAAATTGGTTGAGAGCTTTTAAGATAAAATTTTTCAGCTAACTCAAACCATTGTAAATACATGGCCACATGACCGCAAAGTAAATTCCATTCTTCAACATTTTGAATTGATTTCAAACTCCATACAATACCTGCGTGCTCTATGTATCGAGCTAATCTAATTGCTTCATTTATATTAAGATCATGTAAACAACAGTCGATAAATTGTAACCAAAATTCAACTCTATTTAATTCTTTACACATTAACCAACAATCTGCGTTTCTTCTTAGTTTAAGTAAATTTTTGAACATGTTTTCTTGTTCAATTGAATTCGATGTTTGATTATTGTTTTTTGATAATAATTTAGAATAATTATGAGTATCTAATCGGTTAGATGTTACATTTCCTGTCGATGATTGATAGTAAATTGAACCATCATAAATTAATAAAGGTATGGTATTATCTTCAAAATTTGATTTGCCAATAAATTGAACAAAAGAACCTTGAATACTTTTAGCAACATAATAATAGATCACAATTTGCTTGCGACCCATAACGGCGAACATTGAATTATCAATTAAATCCCAAAATAATTTTGTCACATACATTGGCCATGTCTGATTATAATTACGTTGTCCAACAACTATTCTATCAGTATTTAATTCATCATAATTAAATGAAAAATTTTCAAGTTCATCATTCTTTTCAATTTGATGTGATTCTACATTTATTAAATGTTCGTTTGTTATATCAAATACAAATGCTTCGTTTCGTTCATCAACCAACAAAATTCGCAAGCCAAGAAAATCTGAACAGATCATTCGAATGGCATTTGTATGTCGATAAACTGAAACTATTGTCCATTCTTTTATTGAAAAAAATTCTAAAATACCTGTATCAGTACACCAAACAAAAAAGTTGTTCGTCAATTCAACGCAAACAATAATCAATTTTGTATCAACTTGATAAAAATCTCTATTTGGTTGATAGTCGATTCCATACTCATGTTGTAAATCTTCAAGTTGTGGTATTCGATGCATTATTGCCTTATTGTCTGTAAATAAAACGGCAGCATATTTATCATTCAAATATATACTTTTAACGATGCTATTATACTCTTTCTCTTTGGCTAATAAGTCGGTTTCGTAAATTAAATGGTGTGATGCGTTGAGTTTATAGAAATAAGCTCTATTGTTTATACAAGCAGATAAGTAAGAATTATTCATACCAATCAATGTTGGTTCGATATCCAATTGAATTCGATTTTTATCATCTAAATTCTCATTTTCAATGTCTATGAATGTAACCTCCAGCAAAGTACGCAAATAAGCGACTTTTGTTTGATAATTACAATTTACAGTAGGTAATTTTACCAAAAAAACATGCAAATTTCCAACATTCGATGAAATAGCCAACATTTGACCGTTTGACGAACTTTCAATCCGCTCAAGCTTTTGTTCATCCTCAATAATATGTACACCTTCAATGTTTTCTAAATTATCTGCATTTAATAATTTGATTCTATTGAAAATAATAATTTTTAATCCTAGAATATTTTTTTTATCGTCAAGGAAAACTTACACATTTTTATGAGTCACTGCAAGATCACCCGTCAATTCACAGAAATTAAAACATGTAATGGCATCTGAGAAAGCTTTGACAAAAACCAATTCTTGACCAAGTTGATTTCCTTTTGTTTGTACATTTATTATAAATCCATTGGTGAATGCGATTAAAAGTTGACCATTAGATTTCCAAAAATAATCAAATATTTCTTGATAACGCTCCTCAAATGATAGTACTATTGGTTGATCTAATGAGTTTGTCGGTAAAAGAATGATTTGTTTCCTATTTAAAACCACGCTAATGCAATCACTTTTAATTAATTTTTCACTAATCTCAGTTTTCATATTTGAAAACTCGATTGGTTTTAGACTTGATTTTACGAGACTTCCTTTGGATTTTAAATTTGTTTGAAACACTGTATCACCACTTTCATCTGATATAGATAAATAACGATCTTCGCATACCAACACCAGCAAATTTTGGTTTGTCCAGCACCCTTAAATTAAAATAAATTTTTTTTTTATTTTTGTATGTATGACTATTTGAATCATAAGTTGTCAGTTTTGAATAAACAAAAATTATTTTATGATATGAATCGATAAAAAGAAATTTTACCGAAAAATATTTTAAAAAAGTTAATACCGAAAATCAGTAGATAAAAAATAATTCAAATCGAATAAATTTTTAAGTTTAAAGAAAGAGAATCAGTTAAGTTCAATTTTCTAAAGACTTAATGTGATCAACAATTTATGAGGGTTTTTTAATTGAAGTGAATTTCTAAAATTTACCTGAAACGATTTTTTTGGAATGCTTTCCGATTATTGGTATTTTCCTTGAAGTTTTATGATTATAAATCAAAAGATTGCCTTTAAAAAATAGAATAAAATTTTTTTAATTTTTATGCAGGAAATATTTTTTTTATGGCTATAAGTTTCACGATAAATCTCAACTGGGAAAGTCTATAATATTTAAATATGAATGTTTAATTTATTTAATCTAGATTCTAACTATTCAAAAAGAAAATTTTTTTTTGTTTGATAAAAAGTATTGATATGTAATTTATAAATAAAAACATCGGTACCTTTTACCGTTGTTATTGCAACAAGGTTCGATACAGTAACTGACCAAAGTATCAAATTTAGTGATTCTTTTATTTGAAAATCTATATTTATTATTTTCTGTTTTATTGAATCCCATAATTTAATTACTGAATTTCTGTCAGCAATTGCAGCAAGCAAATCACCATTTTTGTTCCATTCCAATGATAAACAAGTTCTTTGTTGAACCATTAATAAAATAAAAAAGAACAAGTTTTATTTTTTAGCAAATTTTTCATTTCTGTTATAAAATGAAATGATAAATTTACCCATTTAAAGCAAATGAATCAATTTTATTTCCATATCTATCATACAAATTGACCATTTGATCATGGCCTGTTGTTACAAGGTACTTTGCATTCTGTCCTTTTTGCCAAGTGAAATATATTGGGCCGCAACCGTGATTATTATCACTAAATTTAAATAGTTTCTAAAAATCGATAGAATTAGACTGTTAAAAAAAATTATAAATTAAGTATTCGAAGTTTACCTTCATTAGCCTGTATGACTCAATTTTAATTAAAACAAAAATATATTCCAAAAAATGAATTAAAATTTAATCAAATATCTCTTCTTTTATTCCAAAGCTTCAAATAATTTTTTTGCTTGTAAGTAAAATCTAAATCTAGTTACCATAGTTACATTCATATTTTTTATGTGAAATCTTGAAAATGAATTACTTGTTAGTTTCAATTTTAAAATTTATTTAAAACTTCGCAATATTTATAAATGAAAATAATTTTTAAAAAATGAAATGGACAAGAAAAAGTTTAGGAACATTATTTTACAAAGAAATAAATGAAAATATAAATTAGCTTTGTTACGTAGATGGAGTCAGCCGAAATTCTTTCGTCTTTTCATTGATTCTTATTTTATTTTGATAATCATTGATTTGTTTCTCGAGTGAATAGAGAGCTAGAACACCATGAGTATGAAATGTTTCTGGATCGATTTTTTTAAGATCTAACAAGTAATCGCGGAAAGTGAGTAATTCTGGAAGCAATTGTTCGAATAAAAAATAATGCGGTACATTAGTTAAAATAGAATGAATACACATAGTGATTGCTTTTCGAACGTATGACTCTTGATGATGCCTAAATGCATTGATAAATTCAATAAAAGTAATTGCTAATTTTCCGGTTACATGCGTTTGACTAACTGATTTCAAGAGTTCGGCGAGAGTAATCATCAATCTGCCAAGTATAAAATAATCGTCTTCATCAAATTTGAGTGTAATATCTGTTTTGTTGAAATTATTAATTAATGGATAAAAAAAGTAATTAACGTACGAAAGAAATTCATTTTTGCTTGATAATGGAAATTTATGTGATGAACACAAAATTCTTGTTTTCGATTTTAAACGTTCTTCGATAATCTTCTCATAATCTGCTTTTTCATGTCTTACAATATTTTGAATTGACTTAACCTTTGTTTCTTCAATCAATTGATTTTGTTTCAGAGCAGACAAATCTTTGGCACTTTTCACAATCACATCTAATATCTCTAATCTACGAATAGTATTCAAATTTCGATCATAAATTTGACTTGTTAAATATTGAGCTGAATCGATCGGATTCAAAATACACAATTTAACCATTGTCTTTGACCTACATTCTTTTAATTCCGGATCTTCATTATCCAGAAATAATAATATTCGAATGAAATCAACTGCCAATTCACTTGCCTGAGATCTATTCTTATCAATTAATTCAGATAAACACTGAAGACATGTCGAATTGTATTCAAAATCTTCAACATTTAATAAACCTTCCATACAATCTTTTAAATAAATTGGTTTTTTGCTTTTCAAAACAAGGGTATCGTTTGACATATCATATGGTATTAAATCATCTTCTATATTGGTGCATGTATCATATTCATACTTTGGCTCTAAATCTTCTAAATTATTTACAACATTTTTTTCCGATATTTTCTCGACCTCTCTTTTCTTATCCTCGAGTATTTCAAATAGAAAAACAGTCTCTTCTTTAAATTCTATTTCGAAATCTAATTTTGTTTTTGAATCATTTTCATTCAAATAATTAATCATTTTCTCAACCACAAACAAACCAGGATTACGTTTTTCTATTTCAACCATTTTCAAATGAGTTTCTGCACTGTGTAAAAGCAATGGTTGAATTTCATTAGCGTCTAATTTAATTTTTAGCTTTATCATGTGCTTAAGACAACATATCAGTATTCGACATAAATAAAAGTGTTGATCCTTTGTCTGATGACGTACAAATGTTGAATTCGACCAAATAGAGAGTACGTTGTGTAATGTATGTTTGAACAGTTCTAGATTGTAATTTATTAAATAACCTACGATGTTTTCAACTAAATTTTGATTTTCTATAGGAAAATAATTTATTAATAAAAATTTATTTGTCAATAAATGCTTGATCGTCGAGTTGTCATTCAAATTCAAATACCATTCAATTTGTTCAAAATGATCTGCTTCTAAAAGCAATAATTTAATTAAGTTTTCTAGGTATAGTGGATTCTGTTGTTTAACGAGCCTTCTGCCTATTTTGCGCCAAATTAGGTCACTTTTTGAACTTTCGAATACTTTTTTCCCCACCTTAGACCAATAAATTTCTTCAAACTTATTAAAACAAATTTGACCAATCAGTTGTGAAATCAGAGATAAATTTTGATTTTGTCCTTGCGTCAATTTTTTGCTTTTGAAAAAAAAAATATTAATTATGATGATAAATTACGATGAACATTTACATACTGAACTTCTTTCAATGATTCATATATAATAGAACATATGATAATGAAAAAATTCTCAGGCATAAATATTGAGTGGTTAAGCAGTTGAAAGATGTTACTTGTTATATGGGGTAGATTGATCAATAAATTTATAAATTCTTTAATTATTAATTCATCATCATTATTTGAATTGCATTCATTACTGAACAAATCAATAAAATTTCTTTGAGTTTTCAATTCGTTGACAAGTCTTTTTAAAGATGATTCACGATTTTCGGTATAAAGTTCATTAACAAGATCAATGAATGATTGTTTATCTTGCATTTCTAAAATCTTAAATTATATTTGAAGACTTTTCAAGCTTTAAGTTTTTCGTTATCAAATCGAACTGATTCGAGTTTCATAAAATAACCTAAATAAAGGAAAACTTGCTTAAATTTGTGCATGTGATTTTTATGTTTACATTAAAAAGTATAATGTAAAAAAAATTATTAGATGGCGCACGCCTGCTTATTAAAATATTGTTATTCATATTTATTATAGATTACTATTGT
>BLXL01003808.1:0-14018 GCA_023170135.1 Acarapis woodi | reverse complement strand
AAATAAAATAAAATAAAATAAAATAAATACAGTTCAATAATCTGCCCGAAAATTTTCAAAAGCTCAACGCAAAGCTCTTAAAGATATCATGTGAAAGACAATTTTTCTTATTTTCGTACAAAATCGAGTTTCATTTTAAAAGACGTAAACAAGTTTGGTATTTTACACACGAAAAAAAAAATCTAACAATGTCATATGTCAATCTAAAATAATAAATAGTATATTAAATAAATTTGCATTGGTTTTTACTTGATAATCCACTTCGACCACT
Organism: Acarapis woodi; assembly: GCA_023170135.1. Lineage (NCBI taxonomy): Eukaryota > Metazoa > Arthropoda > Arachnida > Trombidiformes > Tarsonemidae > Acarapis > Acarapis woodi. The sequence goes on along the minus strand of BLXL01003808.1, from coordinate 13,747 downwards.
TGATCGTCTGTAATAGAAAATGTTTTGAATAATTTATAAAATATATCAGTCAAACTATTTTTGAAGAAAATTAAATAAAAATTCAGAAATTCAGCGAATAAATTCAAGTAAAACGTTCAACTTTAAATCATAATATAACTTATGTTAGATGTATTCACAGCACAAAATTTGAGTCAGTTACCGGCAAATTTTTTCTTTGAATGAGTATTGAACAAATAAAAGCGTGAGTAGTATGTGTAAACAAAGGGCGAGCAGCGAACGCGAAAATCCTATTTTTGTAATTGTTCACAATTTTTTGGTAGTCGCTCAAATTACTTATCGAAATATTTCACGAGTATTGTTTACTCGATAAATGTATGTGCATATTAGACTAATTAAAATACTAAAAAAAAAATGCAAAAAGAAACACATCACAGCGTACGATTTAAAATAAAAGCGATATGCGACTTGATTCAAATCGCTTAAAAATGTAAACAATTTTGAACTCCATCTGTATTTCAAAAAAAAGATCGTAACAATTTCTAATATTTGAAGTGTTGAAAATTGAAGCACTGAAAAATTCATAACATCTTAATTTTTTTATAAAAATTCGAAAATATCACACCTCTTACATTAGCATAAAATTTACCATTCAAATTCTTAGTCATATGATCGAATTTTATTCAAAAACATTACTTGAAAGATAATTTTCAAAAAAAAAATTTAAATCTTTTTATTTTCATTAAGTATATATGTTCTACTTACGTAATGTCTCATCTAAATCAAAATAATCGATCATTATAAATTTGAAAAGCATTATAAATATAAAAAATAATGATTTACATTTGAATTTTATAACAAGATTTTTATAAATCAATATTTTAAAAATGTGTTAAAAAAAAAAATTATTATGAAGTGGTGAAATCTTATAATTTTTTAATAATAAAAATAATGAAAATTTTTTATACACAAAAAATAATTGTTAACTTATAAAACAAAATAAATTATATTTTTTATTTTTGTTTTAATTACCTAAATATGTGATGTTTTACTTTTCAATGTTTTTGATAAAAGACATTAATTACGTCAAATTAGTTTATAACATTGTATCTTTTTGAAATATTTTTTTTCATCATATGTTTTTAAATATTAAATTAGTATTAAAAATTTTTGCTCAATTGTTTTATTTTTTTTTCATTTTTTAAGCGATAATTAAAGCAAAAAAAAAAATAAGTTTTGGCATCGAATATTTTTCAGATTTAATGAAAATCATAGTTGTAAAATCACAGAAAACTTACTTTGAATCATAATTTAAAAAAAAAAAAAAAAAACTTATTAGGCGAATTTGTTCTTATTCTGTCTTTCATTTGGCAAATTTTTTAGATTTTTGTTCATTGACTTTGATTTTGTTAAAAGAATTTAAATGCCTATTAATAAATGTCAATTATGCTAAATATAGGCTTATATTTTTTGGAATTAATGTGTGGATTGATAAATTTCAATATATTTCGAAATAAGAAGAGAACTAAACTTAAACTCATCATCTACAATAGAGAACTCTAAATAATTTAAGCTACAAAGTTGGGAAAATAAAAAAGTTGAAACGAATCTTTAAGTTTAATTAAGTACAAAAGTGAAACTAATAATAATAATCAAGCATAATTAATTAAGAATTATTTTTATTTATACATATATATTTTTAATTTTAAAAATGTCTAAATATACTTAATTCATCAATTTATAATCATGATTAAATATATAAAGTATAATTATAAATAAGTTGAAAAATAGTTTAGATAAATATTTTAGGCTTTTTAATATGATAGTCTAGCACCAAAATTATTTCTAACAGACAGCGCAGGTATATATTTAGGATTATAAAAAATGTGTCTCGTTTGAATTGATTCTGAGGAATCAGCCATCAGACTATCAGGTGCAGCAAGAGGCAAACTATTTTTGTCAAGAAACGAGGAAACTTTGGCTCTTTTTTTCACTACTTTTCTTGCATACAAATGATTAGCTTGTTGAGAAGGTGACAATTCAAGATCATCTAATTGAAAAGTAGATGGTGGTTGCCTTAATATATTATTTGAATCGGTTATTGATTGGCTAACAGGTATTGGTAAACTATTTAAGTTTTGTTGCTGTTGATTTGGTCCCACCAATGAAGGAGCATTGTTTGCTTGTTGAAAATTTGATTGCGATAGTGGTTGCCGAGGCGAAAATTTTTGTGCAGGACCCAGAAATTCACTTTTTCTTGATCTTTCAATTAATCCGCTTTTTTTACCTCGTCCACCTCGTGAACGACTTTTGGCGATAGAACCTTTTGATAAATGCGTCATTTGTTCGATCATTACAGATGAAGATTCATTATTAAGCGATTGATCTATTATGCTCTGTAAGTTTGATTTATGATTTGAAGGTGGAAATTGAGATTTTGATTGATCTTGTCTTTGCTGAACTCTGAAATTGAAATCAGAATGTAGTTGAGTTTGTAATTCGTTTTGACCTTGTTCTAACTGCTGTCTTGGTTTTTCTATTTGTTTTCTCAACTCTGGCAATTGTTTTGGTCGCTGTGGTGCATTTCTGAAATGAGAAAAATTTTGAAAATACTGTGCTTTTTGTCTGATCGATTTTTTTACCTTTGAAATTGTCTTGGAGGTTGTTGACTAAATTGAGGCTTTTGAGATAAAGGTTGATTGCGATTTCCTTGTTGTGGCACTTGCTGTATATTAACCGGCCTTAATTGACCTGGTTTATTTGTAAATGGTCGTTGATTTTCTAGAGGTATTTTTTTAGATTGCAAAACATTTTTACTTCCAAGTGACTGAGGTTGTTGTTGATAATTTGTCTTTTTATCCCTTGCTATACTTTTTCTAAATCCTTGCATTGAAAGACTATTAACATCATTTGGATCTTCATAATCATTTCCTAAACCAGGATCAAGGGACTGTTGATTTGAAGAATTTATCTCATCATTCAATGGTTCTTCATCTGGATTCATTGGTTCAATTTCACAACGTTCAATACAATTTTCCCTGCAAAGATCTATATTACAAGCCAGAAAAACCGAATCTTTTTCCGAAAATTTAAATGCTTTGTGCAAATATGAAAAATATATAATAAATATTTTTTACTCAATTCATAATTAAATAAGAAAATTACCTTTCAAGGTACTAAATGCAATCATGGTTGCTCCAGTTTGCATGGTGTTTATTGTTCGTCGCCATATGCTCATCAAATTTTCTCGAAGTGGACATCCATTCTCTTCGCTTAATCGCAATTGAGATGGCCTAATATTGTTCTTTGCACTCTTGATATTATCATAGGCATAGCAATCTATTTAAAAATATGTGAGTGATTTTAGCTTAAAATATTAATTTTTTTTGCTAGTGAGTTATACTTACCTTTTACTCTAATATCGGTATTATTTGAGCTATCTTTCACATAGATTGACAACGTTAGATTATCTCCAATTTTCACAGGTCCTTCAAGCGGTTCTGTATCAGGAAAAACTCCTTCCATTCAAAATGACGATAAAAAATTTATTAATTAAATATTTACTCTGATTTTAAAGATATAAATTATTTACCAGCAGTAATATCTATCCACACGTCAACTGATCGATTTCCATCATCATCTTTCATAGGAACTGAAATAACATTCAAATTATCTACCAAAAAAGGCTATAAAAAAAATATATATTATTGTATATATTTTTTAAAAATTCATTTTGTTTTGTATTATAAATCTAATAAATTTCTATAATTTTTAAATGGAAAAGTATTCAAGATAAAAATTAACTATTGATTACCTTGAAAATTACTCTTCTTGACATCAAATCTGGTATGCTATTGAAAGAATGTCTGCAAGCAACCAGACGAGCTATATCGCCATCTTCCTGAAAGACTGGATCATTTTGAATGATAATTACATTTTCTATTATTTCAGATGATTTTTCACTAAATACTCGTTCTGAACCTATTTATTTTATAAAAAGAAATGAATTTGAAAAAATTATACATATGCTGATTGTTTGATTAATCCATACCACACCCATTAGCAGGCACTTGAAAATCTAAGAAAAATTACAAAGTCAATTAAAGAAATATCATTCATAATTAATTTTTGACAAAAAATTGTTTAACACACTTCTTACCTAATTCTTTTTGATTAGAGCCTTCTTGTACAAATCTAATTGCATATGAATAAAAAAGAGATATTGATTCTAGATATGTATTTAATATTTTTATTTTGAATCAATTTCGATTTATTAAGGTCGTGCTCATTAAAATACAAGTAAATTTTTTCAAATATTAATCATTATTAGTTACAATTTAGATAATTTTTTCTGCTTATTATTACAAAATTAATTGTTCGATTAATTACAAATTAGTTCACTTGATCCTCATTTCGATTGATTTTCTTGATTGATAGTATATTCGCGCTTGTAAGGTCAAAATATTCATCTTAGAATTAATTAATTTGAATACTTGCATTACAAGTTTTTAATACGCATTAGATATATGATTATTTAATTTTTCCTTACCACACCTTTAAACGCCATTTCTAAATTTCTTTAAGAATTTTTCGAAACTCTTTAACACTTATGAAAGCACTTTTTTTTTTTTTTTAATTTCTGAATAATTTATATAAACAAAAATTGATTTATTTTTTAAGTTTAGTTAAACTTACTAATTTTTGTGAAATTAACTATTTATATCTTAAAAATTCAACTCAAGAGATAATTTTCTTAAATTAATATTACTTATAAATGCTAAACATCTTCACAAGAACCAAATGATCTAAGACTACATTATTTTTAAAACTATTTTTCACCAACCGGCCCTGTCTGCTGCCACTACATGTTTTCGGTAGACCTTTTAATTTATTACTAAAATCAAAAATTACTTTAGCAGAACTTTGATCGGGTCGTTCGATTATGATATTTTCTAGATTTCTAGAGTTTCGATTTTTTCTAATTGATCGATAAATTTTTTTTTCTCGCGACAAACTACGCTTTTTTTCTTTTTCTTGTATCTTTAACAAAAAAAAAATTGTTGAATTATCCATATTATTTACCCTAAGGCCTTGATAATTGAAATTTATTTTTTCTTGGCCCAACAAATTTTCTAGCTTGTCTAATGAATCATTTGAATGCAGTAGATTCTTGATATTACTATATTCATGCGGTTCGTTTATTGGGAGTGCTGTTTTAAGCTCTATTTTTTCATTATTTTTCAAAAATGAAAAGATAATATTGGATGATTATTTCATCAATTCATTTATCATCAATTTCAGGACAAAAAAAAAGATAAAAAATCTGTTTTAGTGAATTTGATTTTCATTAAAAAAGGAATTAATTTTTTCATTATAAAATGAAATTGATGACCTCGAAAGATTCAACCAATAAAAATGCAAAAAGATATGAAATAATTTCACATTAAATAAAGAAAAAATCATAAAACACCTGGATCAGAAAAGTTGATATTTGATTCATTCATTTTGATATTGCTTATATCACCGGAAGTTTTATTTAAAATAATTTTCTCAAATCTCGTAGTCGTTTCGATGTTTAATTGATCGATTGACTCAGTTGTCATGTCTGATTGAGTCGCCATTTTAGTTGAAAAAAGTGTTGATAAGATGATCGGTTTGTTTATTGTAACAAACTGGGAATAATTTTCGGATTTTCTCGCAATTTTATCGGTTGATATATCAATTTTTAAAGGAGGATGACATTTACTGTCACACTCTGATTTGCAAATTTCAACATTACACATTACATAACTTAATTTAAGACGAGATCGAATTAGAGGTTTTCGATTAAATTTAGTTGCTTATGTGCTTACATTTTAGTGATTTCGGGAAATTTTATTAAATTAAAATTTCCTGTTAATATTACATTTGATTTTATAATTTTTTTGTTATCTTCTGACTTTCTAAGCATGTCAATTACATAATTTTGTTTTTGAACTATAGAATAGAAAAGCATGAAAATAATTAGTTAAGTAAATACATTTTAATTTTAATAAAAATTTACCATTCTTTATTTTTTTAAATCCATCAAATAATGTGTAATCTGTGCTACACCCATCTTGATCGGTCAAATATATATTACGAGATGATTCAAAATCATTTGTATCATACAAATAACAATTTGATGCTTTCACATCAAATTGTCTATTTTTATCGATCAAAAATATTGATACTGATAATTTTTCACCTATCTTCATTATACCACTGCTCGTTTGTTTAAAAATATTATCTTTTTCTCCTAAAAAAACGTATTTAAATTTTTCATTTAATAAAATATTTAAAAAAATTTCTGATTCGTTCCATTTTATATTTGATCTGAAATAAAACAAAAATTTTTGAATGAATTACCTTTTCGAACGTCAATCAATACCTCCACACTATTTTTCGCAACTACATCTCTGATATATTCTTCTTCTTGTAAACTGCCAACATTTATTGGTTCTCGTGTCACAGATGTTCTGTAATTACTAAACCAGGTGCATATCATAGATTTGGCTGAATCAAAAAGATATTGATAAATCGGGTGATTTTGTATAATAATCGTGTTTCGATATTCATAAAGATTTTGACGCTTCGGTAGTAAAATGCTTTCAATTAAACCACAAGACTTTTTCTTGATGATGAATTCAATTTTTTGTTGATTTGGTTTAGATTTGAACCTGTCGGTTTGCCGTGTAATTTTTTATTTTTTTTATACGAAAGATTTTAATACAGCATTTTTTTTTTGTTCAATTTAGGTAAATATTCACGATTTTTATGCATTCAAAAATTATTTGATTTTAGAGAAATTAGAAAATTTTTTTTTTTTTTGTTTAAATTTTTTGGTTGACAGTATAAAACATTAATTAAAAAGCGTTTGAAGGATTTAAAAGATAATCAAATAAATTAAAAAAAAATGGGAATAATTTAATTGTTATGAAATAGTTTGTTCAACGTGTATAGAAAAAGATACGAAAAGTAATGAAAAAAATTTATCAAATAATGCAAAGAAAAAGAACGCAAAGCAAAACAAAACTAAGTTAGTAGTGTTTGATTCAATTCTCGAAAGCATGAATTTAGTTGATTTCTTCTAAACTTTGCATCGTAAAACAGACAAAAAAAAATATTTTCTTAACGTTAATGATACTTTAAAATGCAATTGTATCAACTTTGAGTTTCAATAACTCGACTTTTTACTTACCGACAGTTCTCATCTTTGAAATAGTTTTTCGAATAAATTATTCCATTAAACGGTGAATCAAATTCGATTTTTACCTATCAATTGAGAAAAAATTTTTTTCATTTAAATTTTAAAATTTTTTATTATATAAAAACAAAAATTAAAAAAAAAATCTAGATAACAAATATTTCAATACTTTTGATATGACAAAGTATTAAAATTTCATTAAATTCAAATTCAAAAAAGTTAGATAGTTTAATAAAAAACTTACTTGCATTCCATTTTCATTACAAGTCATAGTAAAGTTTGTTATTTGTGATAATCCAAAGGCAAACTAAAATCAAAATTTATTAAAAATAAAATAAGGGTAAAATAAAAATTTTATTAAATTTCAATCATGAAGCTTTGTTCGATAAATTTAATTTGAATTTCAAAGAAATTATTTAATACATTGATTTTTATAGAAGATAGTTAAAAAAACAAATTAGAATTAGACATATAAAGAGTATTGGATTTAAATTAAAATTAATGCTTTATCTGATATGCGAATCTTAAATATTAAAGTGTATTTGTAAATATATGTTGTATAATTATAAAAATTGAGTCACAAATATTAGGATTATATTAGAAATCACTTTGGCAGAATTGAACTGGTGATACATTTTTCGAATAAAATATGATAAGAATTTTTTTAGAAAACTTTAAATTGAAACAATTGTATCGATAATCATTTAAGAACATTTGCGTGTTTTCAAAAAAAAATGAAAAAATTAATAAATATTATTCGCAAAATATAATTTAGAAATATATCAGATGATCAAAATTCCAATATGAGTTTTATATGGGTAGGATTTCAATTCTTACTCGTAATTTCGATTTTTAATTTTTATTCAATCAGATAAATTTGAGTTATGTATCATGAAATTTTTCAATTTAATCTGCACTTCAGTAAAACAATGGAGAAGAGAAATTTTTTGCTTTTAGCGTTTAATTGTTTTGTGCATTCAATATGGAATGAATTTTCAAATGGAAATTTGAAAAAAATCTAGATTTTCTAAAATAAGAGATATGAATTCAAATAGTTTCAATTTTTTAGATGGCTTCAATCAACAAAATAATTTTTATTAACCATATAAATATTTTTTAAAATTTTTTTGATTTAAAAATTTACAAGCAGAGAGATTAATTGGAAATCAATTTCGTAACATTGTTACGTTTTGAAATAATAGCATATTCAGGTAATTGAATTAGGGCGTTTGAGATAAACAAAAAAAATTATTTAAAAACAATTTCTGATCATTGTTAACTTTTTTCAATAAATTTCAAAGCGATTCGAATTTTTTTATTCAAAACATTAATTATTAAACAATTATAGATTATATTAAGTGACCCTAATGAGTTTATTACCTTAGAAATTTTCTAAGTTTGGCCGATAGATTAAAATGTATTATTTTATAACTAAAAAAAAAGCATTTTATTTAGTTAATTTATCTAAATTTTCTAATGCAATTAATTTAACGTGCTAGTTACCCGAAACGAACATAAATAAGTCATATTTTTAGATTAGTACTTGCTATTTTTTTTTTAACAAAAAATTGTTGATTTGATTCATGATAATTATAAAACTATTGAACAATAATGCTGCACAATTGAATTTTTTTAGATCTAATCTAATGAGTTTTGCCTTATCTCTATTATTATTATAAAATTTGAAATATTTATAAGATCAATATGATCAATCATAAATAAAAATAAATAAAAAATATTTAATTAAAAACTTGTTCGTTTAAATGAAATATTTGATTATGAAATTCAAGTTTTTCAATTATTGAAATTCTATAAATCGGCAATTTTTAAAAAAATTTTAAAACAATGCATAGATTGAAATCTTTTTTTATGAAATATTTCGAAATTACATTTCAAATTGCCAAATAAATATTTCTAAATTTATAAATTTATAAAAATAAAAAAATGATATAAACTCAATAATTTAAATTAATCCTATAATAAATTATTTTTTTCACTTTTCCTTAAAAAAAGATTTAGAGTTCCAGAAAAAATTTAAATCGATCTGCTTCACAAAATTAATTGACTGAATTTTCTCAAGAAGAATATGTGAAATTTTGAAGTTTCAATTAAAAATACTTCATATAAATTAAAATTTGTTTCAATTTGAAATTAATGAGTGTTTTTCATACATCGAGAATTTTTAAAATAATATCTAATAAATGTTTAAAAAAATGAAAATTTGAAAATTGATTGGACAGAAAATTTTATAATAAACTTGTTGAGTAAAAAAATTAACATGTTGATTGATGCGCAAAAATATAAAAATGAATTAAAACTGCATTCAGTAAACGGCAAATAATAAAATATTATAATAAAATATTATACACACACATATCAAATAGAAAGATAATTGATTCAAATTTAAAGTATCTATATATTTACCTTAAAAAGATATACCCAGATCAATATATTGAACATTATTCTGACCGGATTAAACATTATAAATTTTTATTTGAAAATTGAAAGTGTTTCTTTAAAATAAACATAAAATAAATAAATAAAAATAAAAGATTAAAATTAAATTGAACACTAAAGGATTTTATGATTTTCTCAAATAATTAAATGATAGAACATGAATCAGTACAAATGTTATCCGATTATACTTAAAATAATTTTTCGCATGAAGATTTTGAACAATATGGCAAAATTATAAAAGAACCACAGAATTTATTTGAATTTACTCAAAAAAAATTAGAAACACTTGAGCGCATAAACTCAAAAAAAAACAAATAAAATTATTCTAGAAATGAATTGTGTTTTTAGTTAGATTAAAAATATTAAAATTATAGTTTTAGATTAAAAAAAAATTTAATAATTTTTCGAAATAATTTATTGGGAGGAATTTTGTTTGCAATTCACACGCGTTTTCTTCAAATCTTATTCAATCTAAATACCTATATCAAACTGGAAATTCTAGACTCTGTCTAAAGGCAATTGAATGAATTTTGGAGTTTAGAACAATTAAAAGAAATGCAATACACACACCTATGAGATGTGGATTGTATTTTCTATAATAAAAAGTATGCATTCAATTAAAATCTCCGTTCTACTTTAGCTCATTAAATTTATCGAATCATAATCGAATCTATATATATCAAATTCAGCATGACAGTCAAAATATTGTAATAACAATTATAATTATTTCGATCATGAAAAATCAAAACTTTACATTATATTCCGTTTTTTATTAATAAAGATAAAAAATAGTATTAATAATAAATTTATAGATAAATTTATTAAGTGCCAAATAATTTTTTTTTTCAAATATGGTCTTTTGTTCTTTTTGGTGTTTTTTCTATAAATTAAATTTCAATTTTAATAATAATGATTATCAAAAAAAGCACAAATTTTAGTTTTATTATATTTAACAAGTATATTGTTGATTTCATCACACATAAAATTTGACAATTTTAGATATCGAAATAAAAAAATATGAAATTAAAAAAAAAGACTGAATTGAAAAAAGATGTATATGATTTTGATTTTCCCGAATTATTGTAAAGACCATATATTTGCACTGCCCTTATAATAAAAAAATAAAGAAAAATATTTTTTCAAGCATAATACATATCTGAAATAGTCAATAGGCTTAAGTGCTAAATTTACCAGTTTTGATGTAAATGAATCAAAAATATAAAAAATATATATTTTTCATTTATTTCTGAACAATTTCAAGTGCGAAAATCTAAGATTGGTAAAAAACTAGTATTTTGCATGTCTAGATGCAATCGTTCATTATATGCTGATACATTGAAATAAATACAAGAAAAAAGAATCTGTGATACAAATACATTTAGGGGAAATAAATTTTTGTAAGATTATTATTCAATAATTGTTTAATTCTCACGTAACAATGAATTACCATTCTAAGAAAAAAAAAATAAGTAGTTTAAAAAAGCAAAATACGAACTTATCAATAAATATTTGCAGATAATTAATAAAAAAAATTTAGTTAAGACTTGTCATTTGCAATTCAAACTCGAATTTCTTAAATGAATTTATAAACTTTACCATTGATTTATTTTGGACTCATTTTTTATACTTTTATATTAAAGTGCGTGTAAGAAAATTCATGGACTAGATTTAGCCTTAATAAATTCTCCGCTCTATTTAATTAAAATTACGGTCATAATACGCCTCGTGTTAAAGAATTATTTCGAAATTTTTTCATTATGTATTTGATTTTTTGGCGTGGTCATTTTGTTATGAATTTCAGTTTTATTCAAAATTAACTTTTCATTGAAATCTATTTTCTTAAAAAATTAATCTATTTTACATTTAAAAGTGTAAAACAACATAATATTTTTTTCCTTTTATTTAATCACAACTAAAAGCCTGTAATTTTTTTTTCTCAAATGCCTACCTGTAGATAGTTTTTTTTTCTTTTTTTAAATAGACTTGATTTTTTTTTTCGAATGAATAAATAAATAATACACACCCTAAATTGCCTATCAAATTTTTTATTTTAAGAATTTCGTCAACTATATTTTTGAAAGCTTTAGTATTCATTCAATAATTTTAACTTTCTTTGAATTCTAAAATTATAAGTTACATTACTTGCAGATTCTCATATTTACAATAAGTCAAACTAAATTTAATTGATTTTTTACTAAGCTTTACTGAGTCATTAAAAATTAGAGAGGTAATTAATTCAAAATATTCATTTTAAACATTTATAATATTAAATGAATTATTTTTATTATTTTTTTGCATTGAAATGTTACAAATTATTTCAAAAAGTATAAAGTGCCTGTTAAATATATATTCAAATTTTTGTTGGGCAACAAGTTAAATTAATTAACACTAATTCATTCATTTAAAAATTAATAGTTAATGAATAGTTCAAAAATTTTATGCTAAATTAGTTTTGATTAGAACAAATGCCAATCTAATCACAAAATTTGATCTGCACTAGATAAATGAATTGTCATATTTTAGATCTATAATTACTAATTATAATTAACTACTCATCTTTAAATAAATTCTATTAATCATTAGTCTTACAGCTTGAATTTTAGGTTAAATTTTTTTGATTTATTCAATTTTAGATTGTAAAATAGCCTCTAAGAGATTATTGATTCAATATTGCATAAATTTGATTCTAATCAAATTTCTACATACATGTAAAATATATTTAGGATATTATTTCACTCTTTCTCGAATGTGATTTATGAATAAAATAATAAATCTTCTTCAATCATTTTCTTCTAAACATTATTCAGATCAATTTTTACATCATAATGTATCGAAAATACAATTCAAACTTTAAAATTTTTGATTTTGGTTTGAATAAATATTATAAACTGTTTGATTTAATATTTTTTTAAAAAAATATAAACTAAATTCGCCAAATAATAAACTATAAATTTCCACAAAACATTACCCACATTAGAATACACTTTTATGATTAAATTATTTTAATTTTTATTTTAAACAATTGTAAAATAAAATATAAATTTATATCACATTTCAATTTTTTTTAGCAAATCATTTGTGATGATCGATTATTTTGATAAAAATAATAAGACTTAAATTTCAAGCCATTGAATTTGCTAATGAATAATTATTTTTTCATGAAAATCATCTAATTAATTATCATTGAATTGTTTGTGATTAAATAAGACACTTTTTTTAAATTTTAGATTGATTCATAATTTGAAAATTGCTGATTTTTTGAAATATTGATTTGTTATTTTAATAAAATTCGACAATTATAATGCATTCCATTCATTAAAACTTCGACTCTATTCCGATACATGAATTATCTGTTTTTTAATTTATGTTCAAAATAAGATTGGCTTCTACCAGCATCTTTAACTAATAATGACAATAATTAGTATCAATTACTTTCCTTTTCATTAATTTGTAAAAAAACTTTGAAAAATTTTATTCTGTTCTTAATCAAAAAAAAAAAAAAAAATTTTGTTAAATAATGATTTTGAATTAAAATTATTGCAAATTTATAAAAATATGTTCATTTTTGGAACAAAAAAAATTATTGAATATAAAAAAAATGAATGTAATCAGATCAATTTACTAAATGCCTTATCAATAATTTTAATCATAAATGTTTGCAATGTGATGTTCATACAAAATGATAATAAAGCAAAAAATCTACAAACAATTAATAGTACTTTTAAAGTTTTCTATAAATAATTAAAAAGAGACTCTTAAATTTATTTTTTACTAATCTTTTGATTTATCTAATATTTTTATTAAATAATATTTCGTATTATATTTAATTTAATTGAAAATTTAAAGAATTTTCCAGTATTTCCTGAAAATTTTATTAAATCTACAAATCTTTAAGATTAAAATTAATGTTTGCAACAGTTTTCATCAAAGTTTGTCAAACATTGCCATATTCATAGTTGGGAATTTCAAAACTTACAAAAATTTTCAATTATTTAATTAGGGTCAAATTATTTCGCACTAATTATGTGTACTAATAATTATTTTTATTTCTATTTATATGATTCAAAAATTTAAAAATCTATTTTT
>BLXL01003806.1:0-11471 GCA_023170135.1 Acarapis woodi | reverse complement strand
TCGTTGAATAGTCAAGAACACTATTACACAGGTCAAATAATTACTAATTTAATAGGAAAAAATATAAATCTACAAACTGATGATAAATTCTAATTCAGTTTTGATTTGGTCAGAATATTTTAGTATTTCTTTATGAAAAATCGAGGAATAAATTTAATTATAAAAATCATTTTCTAACCGAAGAATTAGTTGCTTTTTTCCATCCTTTGCCCAAAATTAGAATGATTAGATAAGCCTTGAATGTATGATTCATTAAATCAGTATTGAATGTTTGAATAGTTTCAAAATTCAAATAACGTCATTGACGGTCAAATGTTTAATAAGCATCATTTTTCATTAATATTGAATCAAAAGTGTTTTGTATTGTAAAATGAAAAATTTTCAGTAGCATCTTAACCAGGATAATAAAGTAAAGAATTATCGGTTCACAAAATATTATTTTAATTAAATAATCAACAGGCTTAAATAGCTTAAAATACTCAAGTTTAGAAATTTAGATTTGTTGATTTATGCATCAATAAGAAAATAAAAAAGAGGAGGACTTTAGCAATTATGTTTTATTTTTATAAGGTTTTTCTTTAGATTTTTTTATTTTATCGTGTAGATAAAACAACTTGTCACAAGCAAAGTGATTATCATTGCGAACCAAAAATTATTTTGAATAACCATTGTCAAATAGATCATTTCTTATAGTCTAAATTGGTATAATTTCAAGCAATTAATATAATTCAGTAAAAATACTTAATGAATATTGCAATTGAGGATGGAAATTTAGTTATTTTTTTTAAAGGATGCTCAAAATTTGTAATCTTGATTGATAAAATTTTATAGATAGAAAAACTAAACGACAAGTACTTATATACTGATTGTCTTATTTAAAAATAGTGTATTGATACTAAAATGATATATGAATGCATTTTTTTTAAAGCATGAATTCAAATTGTAAATTAAAACTAATTTTTTCGAAACTATGAATTATGATAGTGGCTTCAAATGAATTTAAAAAAATAAGTTAACCATTAAGTAAAAGATCGTAAAGATGGCGAAATTCCGTTTCGCATTAAAGATACTTTCTAAAAAAAATTTCAAAAAATAAGTAATTTATATGATTATGACTTCAAATGCCCTAAGCCTCTTTTTCTAATTTTTTTATTTCTCTAATACTTTACAGAAATTCGAATATTGTTAATTTCAAATAATCCAATAAGAACATACACAAATAATGATGACATAAATATTAGATATTTATTTTATTCAATCTTTGGTGTATATATATTACTAAAGAATATTTTATAGCATTATACTTAAAATCTGTTTTAATTCAGTTTAAGATTTAAACCTTATAATAAGTTTTGTCGTCTTAATTTGAATTTTTAATTCATCTAGAGATAATTCAAACTATTTCATGATTTTAGAAAAATTTTTTTGATCATCTTTATTAATTTAAAAAATAAAAAAGTATCGTTGTTCAAGTTTTCAAGTGTTATAATTAATAAATTTTTAATTGTTATTAGACACAAAAACAATGATATTAATTTATAAAATGATTTATTTTTAATAAAGATCAATAGCCTTCAAATTTTTTGCGTAATCACTAAATAATTTTTCGCTCATTTTTTATTATTGAAATTATAAAATTTAGAAAGTTGAATATAAATTTTATTTGTATAAATGTCTCAAATTACGATATCAAACTAATAGTTTGCATTCTGAATTTATTTTTAGAGGTATGAATTCGTAAAAAGATAAACTATTGATAATTTTTTAATTCACAATTCTGAATGTTTAAAAAATAAAATTATTTTGATTTTCTATAAATTTCAATTTCAATTTAAAAATTACTTAATCATGATTAAGAACTACTCATTTTATTGAAAGAGAAAAGTTTATAATAATGAAACAAAAAATCGTCAAAACTTACAATTTGTGAGAATTTCTATGAAAATAATCCATAATGAGAGTTGATGATTAATGTACATGGTGATTCAACATTTAAATTAATCCTTTGTAGTACTAATTAAAAATCAAAACTGAGTATTTAATTATTTTTTCTTCAGGTCACTTTTTTGAAAGTTTCTTACAATTTATAAGCTTATAAAAATTATTTAAAATTTTAAGCTATTGGTATAAATAAAAAAATTGAAATTCCTAATATTTTGTTATATAATTTTTGCTAAGTTTCAATCTAGTTGTGTATAAAAAAAATTCAATTTTCAATTTATACAAAAGTGTATTTTTAAAAGTGAAAAATTCTAAAGTTAATTTAACTACAAAATAATATTGGTGAACACTTGTTAATCACGCTACATGATCATCATTTTCGAAATGAAATAATTTCAATTTTTAAAATAAAATCTTAAAATATTTTTAAAGAATTTATCGAATTTTCAAATGAAATTGACTATTTGAATCTTGATTATTCAGTAAATTATAATATTTATTTAATTCAAAAATTCACGTAATTTTAGATATTCCCTCTATCATTTATATTATTTTTATTTTTTTAATCACTTTAATTCTAATATTTCGATCTTAAAACGATGAAAATATATTGAATTCTGCAAGCATTCAATGCTAATCTTAAACTTGATTCTAAATTAAAATTTAATAATAATTTGATTAAGTACTCATATTGGTTTTGAAATTTATTCATAAATTTCTTTTATAATTTTGCACTTATTTTGTTACCATGTTTGAAAATTCATTGATTATTCTTATAAAATGAAATAGATTGAAAAAATAAATTGATAAATAAACAAATTTTAGATTTATAAAATTTTTTTTCAGTATTGTTTTATTTAGAATATTTTAAATATAAAATTATTTTTTAATATAAAATAATAGATTTAATTAACTTAGGACACATTTAGAAAATTTAGAAGCCTTCGATGACTTCTTATTCAAATCTTTTAAATACTATATTTGAAAAAAAAGAATGAATTAAATTAAAAAATATTTTCATTATTAGACCATCACTTGAAATGATAATCTTAAAAACTAAAAACATTTTGTATAAAAAGTTTCAAAATTTCAAAAAAGTTTTTTTCACACATGCTCGATGTTCACATTCTACCGAATAAAAGCTTAATGAAATGAAACTTTCTTCACTAACTAAACAAAGTTAATACTTGTTTTTGAAGCTAACATTTAAGCCATCTATTGCCTAAAGTTTAAACTGATTGCATTTTATCTGAATGAATCACAAACATTATTTTGTCTGGAAAATTTTTTTTAATTCAATATCCAATTAGATTTTACTAATGAATTTTGTATTTAAGAAAAATTTGAATGAGATTTAACATATGTTAAAGTTAGCCTAATAACTTTAAATGATAATATGAATAAAAACAAAAAAAAATTTAAATT
Source organism: Acarapis woodi (assembly GCA_023170135.1). Classification (NCBI taxonomy): domain Eukaryota; kingdom Metazoa; phylum Arthropoda; class Arachnida; order Trombidiformes; family Tarsonemidae; genus Acarapis; species Acarapis woodi. Next base: position 8,105 of record BLXL01003806.1, on the reverse strand, counting down.
CTAAGTTGTAAATTCTTAATTTTTTTTTCTAATCATACATCTTGAAACATATAGGGACATCTAACGAAACAATAAAAAAATTTATAATTTCTTAATTATAGGCCTTAAAGAATTACACTTACAAAACGTCTAGAAAACCAAAACAGGATCAACATTCGTTATCGAAAAATATAGGTATTTTTTTTTCATTATATACCTAATAGAAATATGTGTACGAAGTGAAAGTGTAAATACGAAAAGTAAATGAATGGAAGAGATATTTTTTTATGTATCTATCTGATAGTATTGATTCATTATATAATTATTTTTTTCTGTGGTGATCTTAATATGTGAAATGAATAAATTCGTCCATTGTTAATTTTTACATTTGTGTGATCTTTTAAATTTAACGATAATGATGTCAGACCAATTCTTTTTTACTCAACTATCTGATTCTCGTCTCAGGACATTTCGTGTTTTAATATTATCGGCTCCCAATTTTTTTAGCTAAAATTCGCTTTAATCTAAATTTTTAATTATAAATTTTGAACTAATTTGCGAAATTGAATTTGCTTTGCTGAGAGTCAAATTTTCTTCCAAATGACTTTAGATAATGCAAAGAATTTCCGATTAGTCAAAAAAGTTTCTATGACCATTTTTAACTAATTTTTAGTTCGTTAATTAAACTTATTTTTTTACTTATAAGAATTCATTTGGATCTCTAACTTGAACCAAGAATATTCTATATTTTATGACACAACTTTATTAACTCAAGCAGAGGTTGTGAGTCGATTTGAGTGCACGATGAATATAAATTAACTCAAATGAGGTACGAGGTGAAAATTATTAGGGATCAGGTTTTCGAGGAACCGAGTATCGAAGTGAAATTTTGAAATTGTTACTGATGAGTGTGCTTACTTTGTCTTTTTCTTACTATTTATGGTCTTCTTATTTTCTTTTTTAATCTTTTTTTTATTAATCTGTATCGATTGTGAACTCTATTATATATTTCTTTGAAAATCAATTTGAAGAATGCTTTTTTTCCTTGGGGCTTTTTTATTGATTATTGATGATCTTCTTTTTGAATTTGTCATATATGTATCGTTGACTAATAAAAACTTGTAAAAATATGCAATATAAATTCTGCGTAAGTTTTGCCTCGTAATACTTAATTTAGTCTCGATTTATTCACTAAAATTTTTGATTCTCCTTACGACTTGACGTAACAATGATTTAGTTTTATCTGTTGATATACATCACAAAGTTTAGATGGGTTGGTTTCCTAAATTAGCTGGTCAATTTTAACGACTGGTTTTTTAAGTTTTTTTTTATCATGTGTCTAAATATAAAAAAGAAAAAAAATGATTACATTAGGTTATTTTTATTATTATATTTAGAACATAATATAATCTAAAATAATTCAAAAATACCATCTTAGTAAGTTTGTCCTTTTTTTCCATTTTGTTTCGTTTAACTATTCAAATACGTTATTATGGAAATTCATAAATAAATTTTGTCAATGATAAATCCCACAAAAAAAAAAAACAAGACAAAGGATTAGGAATTTTAGAATCTCATTTTGAGTGTGATTTATAGCATATATATACAAAAATTTATACGCCTTTGTAATTCGTATAAACGAAAGCAGCCTGTACCTAACGGAAATTATAATTCGGCTTATATCGCCAAAGAACAGAGGTGAAATTTGAAAAAAACTAAATTTTGCAATTTATTTTAATCTTAATTTCTATTTTAAGAGAAATCAAGAATATAAAGGAAAAAGATTTTCTTTAGAATCTAATCACCATTCAGGTAATTCATCAGACACCACCAATTCCAATTTACTATTTGAATCTCATAATTCTGAATCAAATAGAAAAAAAAAGAGATTATTTGAACAGATTATATTGACTTGAATCGTATTTTCTTGCGAAAATTGCAAAAATAATTTTAATAACTAATCAATTAATTAGTTAATTAATCTGATAAATATTATCAATGGTACATACTTTTGGCAATTCGACTTCGAGACTGTACTCAAATTTTTTTAGAACATAAACCACTTGTTGAAGACCAATCGCCTTTACAAAACAATCTTATTAAAAGTGTATTCGGTGGTGAAGTGTGTTAAAAATATAAATCAAATAGAAATTCTCGCAATATAATAGTCCTCTTAACCCTTTTTTCAGATGGTGTTAGATTTTCCGATATTTAAAACTGAAATTAGGCCGATTTTTATACGAATTCACGATTTGAAATGTTGATAAGAAAAAAAAACTTTTAATTTATTCATATTTTGTAATGATTAACAAAAATTTTGCAGCCAAGGTATTTTTATTCATAAACTCAACATCAAAGTCTATCCGCTGTTGTTGATAAATGTATTCGACATTTTAGCTAGAAGTCTTTTTTTGAACGATATAAGCCACACGACAAATTTCAGTTGTACAATTTCCTTATTAATGGCGAAAAAAAAGGCCATAATCAACTTTTCAAATCACAAAATCAAGTAGAATATAGAATTCGTGAAACTTATTGTGAAGGGACGTATTAAACAGAATGGAAAGGCTCACAAAGGTGTGAAACGTATATGTGCATTTAAAGGATAATCGTATTTGAATTTTTACATATTACCACCTCCAGATGCATTCAATTCAGTGTTTGGTGGCTTTGATAAACGAATTTTTCATTTCATCATCAAATCAAAAAACAGAAAGAAAGTGTGCTTCATGAAAAAAAAAAGAAAAGTTTTGAATAAACGTGATAAAAAATTTGGAAATACAAGTGAGGTTAATTATGATCCAAAAGATTTAATATTGGTCAATGGAATTTAAACGATTATTTTCAGTGGTTTTTATATTTAGAATGTATTTGCTTAAAAGTTTAATATATGAATTCTATAATTATTATTTATTTATATCATTTCTGGTCTTTGGTCAATTCATTTGACCAAAGAAGCATTAAAATATTATGATGAATTAAATGGCTTATTCTCAAATGATTTGAAATGATTAAATGATGAATTTTAATATACAATAAATGCCTATTTGATAAGTCACTTTTTATCTTCTGTTTTGTGATTTGGCCCACTTAGAAAGACGAATGCCTTATTTTTTGAACATCTTAATGGTAAAACTAAGTAAAAAAACTAAGTAATAAGTAATAGCATATGCATGAATCAGATATATACTCTCAAAGTGAAATAAAATATATATATAATTCTAAATATTTATTTGTGTTAATTTAAAACACAAGCGACAATTCAAAACAGTTCGCATTATTCTAAGTATGAAATTCACGTGTATGCCATTTTAAGAATGGTCGGCTTAAGATTAGTATAGAGTTAAAAGTCAAATTTAGAGGACCATCTTAATTTTAATGAACTGTTTTTATCAAATAAGATAAGATCTACAGCAAACATCAATTATTTATAGCAATATAAATTTTCTCATTTTTTCAAAATATTCTTTTTTTTGAATTTGTTCTTAGCAATTATCGAATTTCTTTTTCTTGTTTTGTATAATCATTTAGTTATGTCTTCTTGAATTATCATTATTGTTTTCATCATCATTGCCAGTGTCATCACCATTTCAATCTTTTGAAATACCATTGTAAGTATTGTAAGTTACAAAAGATGTTTGGGAATCAGTATCGAACAATGCTTTCACAACTTTGCCTTCAATTTTGATGGTTGTCGTCATTGTCTCTTTCGTATATTTTGCTTAATACAATATTCTTTTAATGACGCCCATTGCTTCTTTCTACTTTTCTTCCATGAATGAGCCATTCTCTTTTATTTGTAAATTCGTACCTCTCCCTTGCAGTCTGTGACATTGTTTTGCTTCCTTCTTTGGATAACTCAAGCTTTTTCCTATAGGTGGTACACTTTCTTTACTTCTTTTGGCTTCATAAGCAGGTTTCTTACAACTTCTATAATCATTTCTTGTTTCTATCGGTTTTTCTCCTTGAATCGAGTAATATAATTATTCACTCTGTGTCCTGGTCTTTAAAAATTTGCATGACTTTTACCTTGCTTAGGACATTTATTAGCCATATGTTATTACACAACACTTTTAACAATACCAGTTTACCGCAAAATTGAATTTTTCTTCCTTGAAAGATGTAGTTTTAGCGTCGATTATGATCTTATTAAAATGCTGTTTCAAGACCTTTGATGCATTGCTTTTAATTTGTTTTATGATCTTCTGATCTAGAAAATCCTAATAAGTTGCATTTTTGTCCAATGTCTAATGCAAACTGCACAAAATCGTTATACTCTTCATACGATTTATTGATCTCGACCAATTTTGCAATCTGGTTTTTTTGTTGTGTAGCAGAAAATCATTACTACTTCTTTTGCTCCTTTAAAAATTTTCACGTCTTCCATTAGTAACGACTCTGCTAATTTTAATTTACAACTTTCAATAAGTTTATTAATTTTTTCATCTTCGTTCCAACTTCTTGTTATAGCTTTACTTTCGAAATTTCATAACCATTCCTTGCTATCTTAGTTGACTATTAGCATTTTCATATTACTAGTTAGATCGTCGATTTTTAGGCGATATTCTTTAATCTCATGTAATGTAGTCTTCTTCGAGCTGGTCGCTATTTTTTCAGGTTTCTCGAAGTGAACTTTTGAGAAGAACCATCTTTTCTTGGACAGAGTAACATTCTTAAAGTGTCGTGTGATGAGTGTGTACACTTTGTCTTTTTTTCACTATTTATGCTTTTCTTATTGTCTTTTTATATTATAATATCTAAGATTTTATTTATTTAATTTATAGCCCTTTATTTTAACTTTATTTTGGTCTTTAGTTTTTTTTTGTACTTATTATTTATTAAAATTTTACCTTGTCCATATTATCGTCAGAATATAGCCTACATGCTTTTATATAATATGGTCAATACATTCTTATGCTTTTAGCTAGTGATGGAAAGTTGACAAAAAATTCGCCTCAGCTTATGCAACATAGTTAACTGAAAACAAAAAACTTGTATGCAAATATTCGATCTTATTGTAAAAAAGGACAAATGGGCAATTACAAATCGTGTAATGTTTTTTTGTATGAAATGAAAAAAAAAAAATTCTATTCATTATATTATCCGTTAGGTCAACCTGAAAATATCTTGCACGAAAATTCAGTAAAAAACTATTAAGTCACTATTTAATTCATATTAAACGAATCGGACAAATATACTAAAAAAATCTAGCGTTTAATTACAATGGATTGTTTGCTTTGAATATTTAAATGTATTTTTTTCAACAAAATAAGGACAAAAAAAAGAAGTCTAAATTTTTGATATTGTGAATATTTTTTATATCAAAATAGAAATAAAAAAAAAATTTCTTGATTATCTATTAAACAATAAATTTAATTAAAATATGTATAAGAATCTGTAATAAATTACAAAATAATATAATATCTAACGAAAAATTTTGCATATTCAAAAAGATATGAAAAGAAAAATTAAGATATAAGAAACATTCATTATTTCTTCTTTATTCGACCATTTACTTTTCTTTCATATTTTATAGTGTTTCATAATTTATTGAACATTAAGTTCTATTGAGTAATGAATTCTTATAAAGGTTACGGGTCCTCATAGCGAAATTTAATTTAAATAATTAAAAGTATTGGGATAATTCATAAAAATTAATCGGATTAGTCACGTTGTTTTAGAATAAAATCACGAAAGTATTATCTATGGCCAATCGTTAAAGATCCTGTATAGAAAGACTGATCACCGAATGATGAATTTTATCGATTAAAACACACCAGAATTTTTAAAAAACAGCATGTCAACATAAAAAGTTTAAAGAACATTTAGAAGTTAAAAAAAACGAAAAGAAGCTGGAGAAAATGTGTAAAGTTGGCACACTTTATAAACAACAAATCGGGAGAATTAGATGTATTGATGATTGATTTTCAAGAGCTGGTTGATGATTTTGGAAAGTAAGATCAGATACAGGCATATCTATTCAATGAAAAGGATCCCACCAAATAATATATGCTCCAATGACTATAAAACAGTCATATCTTTTAGTTGAAAATAATTATGGATTAATTCTTTCAAATTGTAAATTTATTCAAAATAAAAAACCAAACAAAAAGCAAAAGAAAAAGAAACTTAAAGATTCAAAAGTTACTTGTGAATATTGCCATCAATTAAATCATAATTATCACAAATGTTTTAAGTACATTCAAGACATATCATTAAAAAGTGAAACATGATCAGAAGCCGAACATTGATAAAAAGCATATCATGTATACATGCATGTAACGAAAAATTAATCTTAACGCACTTTATTTATGGTCCTGAAACACCAACAAGTTATATGTCATATTCACTAATTGACAAAAATAGATTAATACAATAGATGAATAAAATGGAACCATTAATACGTTTAACAGAGACAGCTACCAGTTCATTGAAATTCACAATCAAAAGCTAGAGTCCAGAAGATGAAATGAATAATACAAAATTATATATCCACGTTGTTATTCGTAAGAAGCCTCGAATTCTGTTTAATGTTACCTGATTTAGGAGATAACACTTCTAAAACACAAGTGTCTCTTCTTCAAATTTCTCGTTCCTATTTATACCCTTTTTTTTATTTCGTTGTATCGTGCTTTGTTTGATTCTGATTGTCATAATATATTCATGCCCATTTGTTCTTTGCTTATTTTGCCCTATACCTCTGCTATTTTGGGATTTCACTTTGTCCTAATTTTTTACAGAACATGGCTTCAATACTCTTCTACCTTGAAAACTTGGCAACTCTTTTATTAAATTTAGAATATCTTGTACTTCATCATTGCGTGAATCCACATTTCGAAAAAACAGGCTCACGCTGCCAAATAAAATTCTAGTACGAGATCAAATAAATTTTTCATTGCTGTGTCTTGATTCAGAAGTTGTTACGACGATTAGTCTGCTCTACTCCATATGCTATCGCTTTTTTAATGGTCTTTGTTTTACTTATATCGTTATTTTGACTTTCATTAGTTTTCAAAATTTATTTGCCATTATCTATCTTAGTTTTCAATTTTTTGAAATCTTCATTTGCTTCATCATCTGAACTAAGTCAAAGTTTATATTGACCATCACTCATTTATTTATCACTATCTTTTGCGTACATATTTCTTATATTAATAGATTCGTCAATACTTTTGTTTCTTCTATTCATGTTTTCATTACTTTGAATACTGCTCATCATCACATTCTTTTCATAAATTACAACTTGTTTTGTCACTTTGGTATTTGTGTTCTTTGTTATTTTTGACATTTCCACCATATTCTTAAGCTCTCGTTCTTTGAGATAATTCTTAAAAAAAACCATAATAATCTAATTTTAGTCAAAGAATAGAAATTTTAAATATTTTGTAAGATTAAACAATGATATTGATTCAAAAACAAAATAGCATGGAGCATAAACGAAACTTTTTCTCAAACTATCCCATAATTTTTAAGACGAAAATTTTTAGTAAATTCAAGCTTTTTCATTTCCGTGACAGTTTTAGTGATATGAATATTTATTTTTTAAACATTGTAGTTTTGATTTTATGAATCTGATTTCTACTAATTAATAAATATGGTTTCAAGAATTTCAAATCTATAATATGAATTAACTCGATACAAAAGTTGTATTATTTACCTAAGAATTTAAAGTTTTGTAATAATTTTTTCAGGGTTTTTTATTAAAATCAGGTATACTTTTTAAATATCTGTATAGTATTTATTGAAAACATGAAATCGTGATCCAATTAGTAGATCAAAAATGAAAGAACAGAGAGTTGTAGTTTTAATTTTATCGTCCATAGTAGCGTGCTAAATTACTAAAACTTTGCTTTTCCAATCAGCATTTATACCCTTTTTTTTGTTTATTTACATTGTAACCTCTAAGATTTTGTTTACTTATGGTTATTTGTTTTAACTCATTTGTTTATCTTGTTCTGGACATTCGATTTTTCAAGATTTTACCTCGTTCGTATGCTTCACAGAATATGGCTTATTCTTGCATGGCATAATAATAATATATCTTCTTTTTTATATGAGCCTATTGTTTAAAATTTTGCATGCGAGACTGAATGCATATTACATCTGATAATCAGGTATTTACTTTT